>JBBPBX010056813.1:3412-22637 GCA_038048925.1 Garcialebias charrua | reverse complement strand
TATATATATATATATATATATATATATATATATATATATATATATATATATATATATATATATATATATATATATATATATATATATATATATATATATATATATATATATATATATATATATATATATATATATATATATATATATATATATATATATATATATATATATATATATATATATATATATATATATATATATATATATATATATATATATATATATATATATATATATATATATATATATATATATATATATATACATACATACATATATATATAGTATGAGGCAGATGGTGGAGGTTAAGGGCCTTGCTCAGGGTGGGGTAAATGAGGGTGGAGGCTGGTGTAGGTGCTTCACAACCACATTTTTATGTTGACGGTTTAGGGAGTTGAACCGGCAACCTTCCTATCACGGGCTTGCCTTCTCTAACTTTTGCGCCACCATTCTCCCTTGAGCTAAAGACATTAATGATGCAATCCTCAATCAATAAACAGAGTTGTAAAATAAAATAGACAAAGCACAAAAGAATGAAGACCACAGGCTGAATGCTTTATTTTATTCATTAGTGTTTGTAAATTTGTGTTTTGTCAAACTGCTGTCACATGATGGTGCACAAAAAAGCTGTAGAATGTAAATTTTTACATCACAGTATAAAAATCACAGAATGTCTGACAATAAAATGCAAAAAATAAATAAATAAAAACAATTCCATGTTAAACTTGTTCCTCGTTATTTTTTTCGTAAATATGAATCCCACGGTATAAAACTGAACCACAACAATAAATGGTATCACAATTAATATCAAAGGTTTAAGTTACCATTAATTACTTAACGTCTGCGACCACTATTTGACCGTAAAACTCAAAAGTTGAAAAATTAATAAAAATCTATTTAGTAGAGCTGTGGGATTATTTGTTGTTTTTAATTCACTAATACTGTCCTAATAAATGTGGCTGGCATTTCAACTATCAATAATCATAAAAACAAAAACTAATGTAACCTATTTCAATCATTACCCTTTCAGTCCTGTTGGTGGAGCAGCTGGCTCACAGATCTCTAACACTCACATTTAACAATTCCCAAAGTGTTGGCTGAAATAAGCCACTATGGATAAAATGCTTTTGGTTTTCCAAATTAAACATTAAATAATTATCAAGAGGTGAAAAAGCAGAATCATAGAGGAGATTGCTGATTTTACAAACACACGAGTGTGTTAATTGAAATCTAACAACAATATGAGTGTCACTTTGAGAAGAAAGCACAGGTGTGGACTTTTTAAACTTGTTTCAATATTAAGAACATCACAGACAGGATCAGTACATGAATGACAGCAGACAACATCCAGCAGATTCAAAGAGACAGAAACAAAAAGCATCAGTCACAGAACAATGTCCCTGTTTAATGTCATATATCAGCTTTCTTTACTGTTCTGCAACCACAGAATTAAAAACAAAATCTTTACTTAACATTTCCAAATGAGATGAGTGCGTCGTTGCACATTTTATGCAAATGTCTGCAGAGCATTCAGAACAACAGCACAGCGCATAAAGCATGTTCGGTTTCTGATGATGTCCTAAAATTCACAGCAACAATGATTTATACATGCTACAGCCTATTCAAAATATGCTTGTGCAAAGATATGTATTTTTTCATATTCTTTATAAAATAGAGTCTTTCCAACACTTACTGTACAGGTGTTGTATACTATAGGTGCACAACTTGTTCAAACAGTTGTTTATGAGACTGCAAAGTGAAAACATGAGAAAAATATGTCTTATATCACTGTAAAAGCCATAAACAGCATACAAAGTTAATTAATTACATAAATTAGACAAATGATCAGTTTGGACACAACTCACGAGTCAAAACCAAGAAGAGAGCCCTCTGACAAATTTTAAATGCACATTTAAATCCAGGATATCATCCTTTGACCGTTTCTTTTTGACACGAGTGTCGTGACGCAGCCGAGTGTGTTGCCTATTTTTAACCTTCCACCGACTCTTGCACAACTTCAAAGTCCATCGTGAGTCAGTTTTCCTCACACTGAGACCAATCAGCACCATTCACTCTCCACAGAGGCAAAAAGGCTTTTGGCACATGCATGTTACCAGTGTTTCATGCAGCCAACACAGACATGTCAAACTGAGGGACATGACACAAACGCACCTGTTTTATGCAACTCCTGCTGCCATCCTGGACTGTTAAAGGCACTTATGGCAAATATTAAATTTATAGAAGAACATAAATGATAAACAAGACACCCATCTTTTTCGGTAAACTATAATTTCCCTTAAATTCATTAACATTCAGAGCTCCTGTTTGATATGAATAATATTTAAGAGATTTTTTACCTTTTGCCTCACAGCAAGAAGGTTCTGGGTTCAAGCCCCATGTTGGTTCTGGGGCATTTCTGTGTGGACTTTGCATGTTCTTTTTGTGCTTGTGTGGGTTTACTTCAGGTACTCCAGTTTACTCCCACAGTCCAAAAACATGCAAACCTTGAAAACAACATCTGGTATCTCAGTAGGGTTTACCTTACGTACAGAAAGGTTCATAGATGGTTTAGTTCCACCAAGGAAGAGGTGGGAAGTGAAGAGCTGCCACTCCCTCGTGTGGTGGCTGAAGAGCATTGAGACTTTACACTAGCTTGAAATACAGCCACAAAAACTAAAACTAAAAAATTCATAAAATTTTGTTTTAAAGCAGTTTATTAATTTACCGTATTTTTCAGACTATAAGGCGCACTTAAAATCCTTTAATTTTCTCAAAAATCGACAGTGAGCCTTATAATCAGCTGCACCTTCTGGTTGTGCTTACTGGCCACAAACCGATTTTATGTGATTATTGTGAATGAGTTGAATAAAGTTCGACTTATCTGACCGTTTTGTTTCGCTTAATGCGCTTTACGGTCCGAAAAATACGGCATACTATGTAGCAGTCTCTCAGGCATTTAATTATTATAGTGTTTCGTAGTTTCAACATTGTTGTTGCTTTAAACTTGCCAAGTAAATTCTGTCATGATAAAAGTTCCTCTAGCAGTGAGCAGTATTTTGCCTGTGGTCCCACATCCTTATGTAAAGCTTAATAAAATGTCACTTTGCTTGTAGTGTTAGTATAGAGGGTAGCCTATTGTATGATAGTAATTAATTTGACAAGCAGCAATGGTTAAAAAAAAAATGCCCCCAGCTCCCCCAAAATGGTCTTCCTGCTTGCCTTAACAAGCAAAGTCACTGATAGAGTGATCTTTTTAGATATTTAGTTGAAAAGTTATAAATAAATAAATAAATGTCACATTTTGTCATCTGTATGTTTCCCATACAAGACGAAATTCATCTCTGCATTTAACCCAACCACCACCAGGTGGTGCAGTGGGCAGCCATAGAAAGCGCCTGGGGAGCTGGGGAAATAGGTGTGCACTCATAGACACCCCAAGGTGTGTAGTGGCCGTGGCCGGGGTTTGAACCTGGGTCCTTCGGGTCCCAAGTCGGCAGCCCTGCCTCTACACCATCTTGGCCCCATCCACATCACTTATCAAGTTTCCATGTCATTAATAAGCATCACGTTCTTCAGAACAGACAATAGAAAATAGATACTATTAGAGTTAACTTGGACCAAATTTGGTCTATTTTACACCAAGCTGTCTTCTCGGGTGCAGGTCCACCTTCAAATTCAAATATCAACTACAAAAGTTAAACGCCATGAAGGCTGAAGTGCTATACGGTTAACTCTGGGTACCTTTAATGAAAAGATGAACAATGGTTCTCTTTAGTTGGCACTGTTTAAACTGACACACATGTGAGGTGGATCAACTTTCACAACAGTCTACATCACTGAAGTTACGTGTGTTAAGCCCAAGTCATGGGAGTCTTCTTTACCAATGTGGGAAATGGAAGACAGTTCCACTGCTAGTCATGTTGGCTTGCTAGTCCCATCTGGGTTCTCCAGGGGAACAGAGGCCACCCGGACAGCGTTGGGGACCTTCTTGCTCCCTGACACCTTGTCTCTTTTTAGTCTGGCTGAGAGGCAGAAGTCTTTGAAGCAGCGTTTGAAATTCTCGTCCAGAAAGGCGTAAAGGACAGGATTGAGGCTGCTGTTGGTGTAGCCTAGAGCCACGCAGAAGAAGTACGCGGCCATGATGGCGGTGGTTTCAGGCACGCTCACCAGCGCTTTGACCAGGATGAAGATGTGAATGGGCGTCCAACAGACCACGAACACGGCCACGACGACCACCACCAGCCGAGTGATGCGCCGCAGGTTGCGGTCCTTCTCTCGCGAGCCGGACAGCATGCGGACGCTCTTCAGCCTCAGGACCATGAGGGAGTAGCACACGGTGATGATGAGCACGGGCACGACGAAGGCAAACACAAACACACAGATCTTCATCAACGTATCCCAGTAGCCATACGGTTCTGGGAACTGTAAGGCACATTCAGTTATGTCTGCGGAGGGAAAGGTGGAAAACGTTGTTAAATAACAAAGATTACTTTTTCTTTCTCGTTAAAAAAATCTACCTTGCATCTTTCTAATACCAATTTACCAAGCTGTTATAAAAAAGCTAATCTGCAGTCAGATGAGAACATCTTGCTCTTATTCGTGACTCCGTTTATCTTTGGTATTAACGGTCCTTGCGAGCCGCTAACGGAAAACTATTCTCTGACTGACGAAATACGTTTCTGCTTCTAAAGTCTGATTTGCACTTGGGTACAATGAAACCATGAGCGTTCATTCAGGGGACGGTGGACGTTCTTCTTGCTCACCGCTGTTGGTCTGTGTGCCGCCCAGGACAAAAGCAGGAATTCCTGCCGCCGAAGACAAGATCCAGATGCAGACGTTGATCATCTTGGCTTTGATGGGTGTGCGGAAATCCAGGGCTTTTACCGGGTGGCACACCGCCACGTATCGATCCACGCTCATCATGGTGAGCGTGAAGATGCTGGTGAACATGTTGTAGTAGTCGATGGAGATGAAGACCTTGCACACCACTTCCCCAAAGGGCCAGGTGTTAAGGAGGTAGTCTGTGCTCTGGAAGGGCATGGTGGTGGTGACCAGGGCGTCAGCGAGGGCCAGGTTGAAGATATAAATGTTGGTGGCTGTCTTCATCTTTGTGTACCTGTTAACATGCAGAACAGAAGGCCATATTGTTGAGTCCCCATCTTATCATCCACCCAGACTGCCTCAACTGCTCCTGTATCTGAAGACCTGCCCTCCCAGCTCATTATGATAAACAAGTGTACGTTTTCACAAAGCTTCCTGTCTGACTCACACTTTATGTATTGTATGCCGCTCAGTGCTTAGTGCTTCTAATTACCTTGTTTAAACTTCATTAAAATATGATGGCATTTTGAATAAAGTCTGACTTTTGCTATAGGTTTAATCATACATTTCAATTTAAGGTTTTAAAACAAAAGATGAGAGGTGTTCATTTGTCTTTTCTCCTGTAACACCACATAAAGAACCAACTTTAACTAAAAATAAAGTAACTTCTTGCTCGTGGTGCAAACACCAAGTCATTGCATGGATATTTTTCACCTAAATAAATACAATTTTAGATATTAGGATGTAGATTATTCAAAAGTGCAGGGATTCACTTATACTGGGTCTTTTCAGAATTAAAGTATATTAGCAAAATTATTTTTGCTAACTATTTTTGAAATAATTGTAGTAACCCATTTGTTTCTATAGAAACCAAAGGCTAATAGTATTTAAGATGGAAATCAGACAGTATTTATCACTTAAAGAGGATGGAAACAAGTCACTTAACTCTGAACTTTATACGACTCAACAACTCAAAATAAACCCAATCCTGTAGCTTTGCTGAGACTGAAAATATCTAATTAAGTGAGAAATATAGCAGGAATTAGCAGGAATACAAAAAACTATGTTATGCAAGCAAAAAAAATCTGCGGGGAACAAATATTTACATAAATGAACATCTAACAAAAAAAAAAGGAAACATTGCACATCAAGCAAGGTGGTTAAAAAAACAAAACAAAATAGCATCAACATGGACAATAAATGGATACATCTTTATCAAAACAAAAGAAGAGTCTCAGCCTAAAATGATAAAAGAGCTGAAGGATCTGGATGAATTCGGGAAATGAAAAATTACAAATCAATGAAACAACTCACACTCAAAATGGATAAAATATACAGTGAAATGAACAAATACATTAGAACATGACAACATACGAAGACTCAGAACCTAAAATATATAATGTTGAAAATGTGATTGATGCAAATTTTTTTCCTGTAATAAAAGATAGCGAATATTATAATGAAGAGCAGTTTAATGACATCAATATATCAAATGGAGTTCTCTCTATTATTCACTTTAATAGCAGAAGTATAAATGCAAACATATCCAAAATAACAGATTACTTAAAACAGTTAAATAGAACTTTTACGATAATAGCGCTGTCAGAGACATGGCTCAATGATGATAACACAAGTAATATTCACATCGAGGGGTATGAATTATATCATATGAACAGAAATAATAAAAGAGGTGGTGGAGTCGCTCTATTTGTCAATAATGAAATAAAATGTAAATTAAATAGTGAAATGTCAATAATAGTTGATAATATTATGGAAATGATAACAATAGAAATAATAAACAAAAACGATAAAAACATAATAATAAGTTGTGTATATAGATCACCAGGAGCAAATATAGAAATATTCACGGATAAAATCTTGGAGCTAATGGAGAAGAGTTTTAATAAAAATGTTTTTTTGTGTGGAGACTTTAACATTGATATGGGAAATAAAACAGATTCAAATAACATAAGCACATTTATAAACTCAATGTACAGTTTAAATATGTATCCATTGATATCAAAGCCAACAAGAATTACAACTCATAGTGCCACAATAATTGATAATATTTTCACAAATATAACAAATGGGGACGTGATAGGTGGTATCTTAACGACCGACTTAAGTGATCATTTACCAGTTTTCACAATCTATAAAAATGATCAAAACATCACAAAAGCAGTTACAACGAAGAAAAAGATCATAAACACGTCAAAAAGAGTTTTGGAAAAATTGAAAGAGGATCTGGATAAACAAGACTGGAGTGATGTGTATGTTGGTGATGCCAACAGAGCATATGATGAGTTTATGAATATCTTGGAGGCTCTGTATGAAAAAAATTGTGTGCAAACAAATCATACAAAAAGAAATAAGGTTGATCAACCATGGATGACAAAAGGGTTGAGAAATGCTTGTAAAAAAAAGAATTATTTGTATTCATGTTTCTTGAAATTGCGAAGTCAGAGCGCTGAAGAAAAATATAAAAAGTATAAAAATAAATTAGTAGGGATTATAAGGAAACATAAGAAAGAATATTATAGTAAATTATTAGATAAAAGTAATGGTGATATGAAAGCAACATGGCGAGTAATGAATAGTGTCCTGAAGAATCATAAAACAAAAACTGGTATTTCAAAATATTTTGTAAAAGACAACGATGAAATTCATGATGAAAATGAAATTGTAAATGGATTTAATCAATATTTTGTGAATGTTGGATCAAGCCTTGCAGCTAAGATACCAAAAGTAGATAAAAATGTGATCCACTCAATTACAGGTTGTGCAAATAGTATTTTTCTAAATGGAACTAACAAAGAGGAAATAATGAATGTAGTAAAAAATCTTACAGACAAGAGATCAAAAGACTGGGTGGACATGGATATGATGTTTGTGAAGGACATAATGAGCCATGTTATTGAGCCGTTCACATACATATGTAATTTATCATTTTCAACAGGAATATTTCCAGATAATATGAAAGTAGCTAAGGTAGTTCCTCTTTTTAAAAATGGTGATAAATGTGTGTTCAACAATTATAGACCTATATCCTTGTTACCACAGTTTTCAAAAATTCTTGAAAAACTATTTGTAAACAGACTAGATCAATTTATAGATAAACAAAATATTCTAAGCAACAGTCAGTATGGGTTTAGAGCAAAAAACTCTACATCAATGGCTCTCATGGAATTAATGGAACAAATAACTACTGCTGTCGATCAAAAACAATATTGTATCAGTATTTTTGTTGATTTAAAAAAAGCATTCGATACTATTGATCACACCATTCTCCTTGAAAAACTGAACAAATATGGTATTAGAGGACCAGCATTACAGTGGGTATCTAGCTACTTGAAAGATAGGAAACAATTTGTACAAATAAATGATGTAAGATCTGACCTCTGTAATATCACATGTGGAGTTCCCCAAGGCTCTGTACTTGGACCAAAGCTATTTATTTTATATGTGAATGACTTGGTAAATGTGTCAGGACTCCTTAAATGTGTACTTTTTGCTGATGATACCACATTTTTCTGTTTAGGTGAAGATATAGAACAAATGTTGGAATTGATAAAGACAGAATTTGTCAAGATACAAACTTGGTTTAAAATAAATAAATTATCATTAAATCTAGAAAAAACTAATTACATGATATTCAGTAATAAAAAGAAAACTGTTGATGTTCCACTCAAAATTGAGGGTGTTGAGATTTGTAGAGTGAGTGAGGTGAAGTTTTTGGGTGTTATCATTGATGACAAACTGACATGGAAACAACACATAAATTCTGTAAGAATAAAAATAGCTAAATCGATTGCAGTACTGTACAAAGTCAGAGACCTATTGAATGATAAAGCTCTGTATTTGTTGTATAACACAATCATTGTTCCACACTTAATCTATTGTATTGATGTTTGGGGGAATGCGTGTAAAACAATCACAAAGCCTATTTTTGTATTACAGAAAAGAGCTGTAAGAATTATCACTAGAAAACATTACCGTCATCCATCAAGTACATTATTTTATCAACTGAAGTTATTGAAGTTCCATGATTTGGTAGACTATAATATTTTATCAGTTATGTATAGGGCTCAAAATAATGCATTACCTTTAAATATCCAAATGCATTTTGTTAAAAGACAAAGTTGTTATAATCTTAAGGGGACAGAGATGTTTGTAAAACCACAATTCAGAACTAGTTTGAAGGGACGTTCTACCTCAATCCAGGGAATTAGATTATGGAATGGCTTGGAGAATGTAGTTAAAAATGCCAAGTCAATGTTTACATTTAAGAAAATGATCAAAACGAATGTGTTAAAAAATATATATATGAAATAGCGTAATGTGTATTGTATTAGTTAGAAAATTAGAAAGAGTTAGTCATTTTGTACTGTTGGTTGAAGATTATTATTGTTTAATCTGATTGTTGGAAAAAAGGGGCAGATATAATAAGATTTATTCTTCTTTCTGCTACCTTTCATTTTTTATATTTTGTACATTATCATTTATGGGATTGTCTTGTATTGTTTCTTTTGTAAAAAAAAAATGAACAAATTTAATAAACATAAACATAAACAATATTGTATTTTCCAGTTCAGAGAAGAAATCCAGCATCGTCTGCTCCACTTTAACTTCAAATCATGCATTCACTGTCTCGTATTTCAAACTTTTATTCTGCTATTTTCCCCCCACTTTTCTATAAAACTACATGCTTTCATCAGAAGATATATATTGTATTTCCCCTGTGGTTGCTTTCGGCAAGCAGATGCGCAGATAATGCACATTATTGTATATCTCCCAGAGACATCCCTTGATTTGCTAATGTAAAAAAATCAGCAGGAAGCCAAGTAAATGACAATTTTTCTATTGTTTTGAGCAACTTTTTGTGTTTAAGAAACTAAATCAAGAGGCAACTGCTGTTTTTAAAAGCAAAATGTGTAGTTTAAGATTTTTGAGTTCATCACAGCAAATATTACTTGTCAAATTTAATCAATGTAAACACGAAGTTCATGCTCATGGTGAAATTTCAAAGAATTCTTAAATTAAATTGCTACAAAAACCTATTCTTCCTTCAGCTAAACTATTCTTCAGCACTAAAAAGTTATTTTCTCTGTAACTGAGTGGATAAACCTGGCGTCCAACGAGTGAAGCAGTCAGTCAGATATGAAGTAATTGTTGTTTAGACCGAAAAGTTTTGTGAGGCACGGCTGCATTTCACACGACAACAAGTGAGATTTGTCACTCTTAGATCTTAAATAATCTCTAATCAGGCACAGCTGGTGCTGGCAGCTGGATGAGACAGTTCATAATGTGGTAGACATTTTTGGAGGATTTCAGGCTTCAGTCATGAATTGGCCTTTTCAGACTCCCAATAAGGCAGAATCAGATGCCTTGTTTTATCGTGTTGAATTAGAATTAACAGCACACAACCTAACCTTTTATCTAATGCTGCCCTGACTTTTTTTTTTCCTTGAGATGAAATCTGATGGTTATAAAATTCACTTTTAGCGGAGTAGCTGAACTGACAACAATTGCGTGTGTTTTGTTGGATGCATTTTCCTGAGTAGATTTAAGATCATCCAAAAACAACACCTTAAAGTCAAAAAGTCCACAATATATTTTCTTAAAAAAAAAAAAAGAAGGTATGTTTTTATTTCTTTTTACCAGCCAAGCTTCTATTTATTACATCTCAACCACAAATAGGCCTATACAATAAGTCAATGTCAGTTTATGATTTTTATATAAAAAATAGTACTAAAAAAGGACCTCACCTGATGATGACATACATGACAAGGCTGTTGCCCAACAAGCCCACCACAAACACCACGGAGTACACTGCGGTGATGATGGGGATGATGGGAGACATGCTCTCCTGCGCCCAGCCTTCATCATCATCATGGCTCACGTTGCGGCTGTCAGGGTCTCCGGACACCCAAACAGAAGAATTCACCAGACAGCCATCCAACAGGCACTTGTTGTCTTCTTTAAAAATTTCGACTGGAGTGCTCTCCATGGTTCAGGCTGAAAGATGAAGGGGTGAAAGGATGAGGCGCAAACTGTGGCACAAAACGCGTAAAGGAGCTCTAAAAAGATGATGCAAAACATTTACGCACAACCTGGTCAGGGGAGATGCGCAAAAGATGCGCGGAATAAACACAAGCAGGGAAAAAAACACTGCAAGCACATTCATTGATGTAATCCTGCTGGTCACTCACCTGTAATCAGATTTAAAAAGCAAGGAATATGAAAATAAAAATGTAATCCCCCCTGTAGTTATAATTCAAAGGTTTCTGCGCGTCAAAGTTTGGCGACGGTTCTGCTGCGCGCCCGGAGAGGAGACGCGACCGCCACGGTCGTGCACACGCGCCAGATGGAGGGGGAAGTGGCGCGCACTCGGGCTAGACCTGCCCAACACGCACAACCACACACTTTTTCAGCAAATACGACATGGCAGAGCCGTGACAACATAACCTGCAGGCAGGCGCAGAGCTCTCCATCACAACAGAAACAGATGATTATTCAGAACTACCCCACAATTTGTGCATTCTGTCTGAAATAATAAAAATTAATATTATTGCAGTTAATTAAATGTATCAGTTCTTAGGGAATGGTGGTGAAGGTGCAGAGACATGAAGCCCCCTTCATGCTGGGCTCATAACCTCTTTTTAAGTGAAGAATTAATGGACAAAAAAGAAAGGATGTGATAAATGACCAAGCACCCAACCAGGGAGAAGGTTAACTCATAATTTCACCATCTGTATCAAACAGAAAAGGCGTAAGATTTCAGCACTCTCCTCTGTGGAGGCTTTACTCAATTAATTATCTCATTTAAATGGAGATACCACTTCACTGTCACAGTTCTGAACCTTAAAACTTAGTATTTTTCCCCTTTGGTTTGACGGATAATAACAGTAGAAATAGCACTCTCCTGCTTGAAGTAACAGATGTTTTGGGGGAGAAAGGTGAAGCGTTTAACGGAGAACATGCACTTTAAAGCCCCAGAAGAGATGAAGACATGTCGTGAAGAGGCGATGAAAACACAAACACAACTGAACACCCTCTAAAATAAAATGTTAGGTTATTTACCAGCAGGTAGCTGTCAATTATAATTTTTGATTTTTGAAAATACAATGATCTATAGCAGGGTTATTCATCTGGTGGCTCGCGGGCCATTTCCAGCCCCGGGGTGACTTCAATCCGGCCCACTTCATAAAAAAGAATAAAATACTTATAATTATTTTTTATTTTTTGTGGGGTTCTGAGTTTGGGTTCTGTTTATTGCATTTATAATTCAATGCAATAAAATTAACACATTTAAAAGATGAACAGATCATTGTAAACTTTGGTAAAATGATTTTAATCGCTGGATGTCTGGCCCCTGAGCTGTTGGCTTTCAGAAACTGTGGCCCCCTGAGCAGTTTAGTTGAATAGCCCTGATAATCACTTATAAACGAGTTCCCGAGGCTCAGTGGGACTAACCTGTATAAATAAAGGTTGAATGAATTCTGCTTTTGAGGCAGAGAACAGTGGTTTAGAATATTGATCCCCAAAGATGGGTTATAGTTATAGTTTACTAAATGATGGTCACAAAACAACAGTTTTTGGTTCTTCGTGTTGTATGATAGGCAGCAATTATACTTTAAAGTGCTGAATTGGATAAACAAACAAACAAAAAGGTGTATTTAAATTATTGACAAAACAAGGGAGTTGAAGCTGCAGGGGATCTTGAGATATTGCAATTGAAGAGAGATGTGTATTAATCTAATAACTAGGAACTTGTATTGTATTTCTTCTTTTTTGCAACTGTATGAGGTGATAAAGAGGTAATTGTATAGTTTCTAGGTATGACTGGATCAGTATATACCGTAGGTACCAGGAAGTGCAAAGTAGAAAGGCCTTCCCACAGCCTAAAGGTAAAAGACAGGAGAAACTGGAAAAATGAGTGGAAGAGCCTGGGACAGGCTGGAATCTTTTCACTTCAATAATTGAGAGATAACAATTTAATATTAAAAATGATTGCTTATGTCAAATTTCCACTATAATTGTTACAAAGAAGAAAAGTGTTTGTATTATTTCTTGTTCTGACATAATGGCATAGAGCGTATTCTAATGCATCCTCAACATTTTATGTCTGAAATGTCCTCATTTAATGTTTTTTGTGTGTAAAGTTTGTATATTTACTGTGAATTTTGAGACAAGTATTTGTCACTTTTGATTTATGCTAAAAGTTTGGAACTATGATTTAGGTTAGATTTGACTGACAGGAGCTCAGCACCACCTAAATGTGGAGTTTCTCAAGGGTTGATTAAGGACCCTGTTCTGTTTTCCTCCTCTGTGTTGTCGTTAGTGTCAATCTTTTTAAATAGACAGTATAATATTCTTCTCCCTTGCTTTGCAGAGACATTTAGGTCTATGTGACTGTAAAAAAACAAATGCACTAGCATTAATTTGAATCTTTTGAACTGTCAAAATGACAGTGGGGCATGGATTCATTTAGACGTCTTTATTCTTGATCAAAAACAAAACAGAAGTCAATGGATTAGCAGATTTTGTCAATAATTCAAAAAGCATTATGGGGGCCTATGACTCATTTAATCAATCTTCTCTTTAAAGAGGTACTCAACCCACTGTGAAACGGTAGTTCCGCCCCCAGACCAGATTAAAAAACCCACATGAAAATGGGAGTGTCGAGAGACAAGGAGGGGAGTGGTTGTGCTGCGTTCACGTCCCCTCTAGCAACAAACTAAAACAAACTAAACTCCAGCAAACAACTTACAGCAAGCAACAACAAAGAATAAATATGTACCGGTAGATGTATTTATCTATTCCCACCCGATCTATCCAAAACAAAAGGCTTTAGGAAAAAAAATGAAAATAATACAAGGTATGCCGTGACCAGGGATTGAACCTGGGTCTGTCGGACCCCAAACCCACTCCTACACCATTGCCCCATCTTGGCATTCATGCATTACTCGTCCATCGCACAATAAGAAAACAAATACAACCAAATAGTTTCGATGAAGTGGAAAGTATTCATACAATACATAGGTTAAAATATACAAATAACTAGTGCCATTCCGAAAACTATAATATGCGTTGTTGCAGTACTTTTCCAGCGTGCAATGTACCACTTCCATATAAGGTATGAACTGCAGCGAGGACCTTCCATCTCTGCAGGGGATTGGCTCTGCTTGAACCACTGTTGTGACGTCAGAGTGTACAAGACACGTCAGAGTGAACAGTCCTTGACCAATGAGAAAATTAAGCTGCAATTCCTCTGTTCAACCCATAGGGTTACCGTAAACACGTTTTTAGACCCTAATACGCACAAATATGTGAAGATTAACACAGACTGTGCTATACAACATTTTAGACACATTCTAGGGAGTTTATCAGCTAAAAAAAGTTAATTTGGGGTTTAGTTCCTCTTTAAAATGAAAATTTAAATTTTGACGGTTTTTAAAATGTGAAGAAAAAAACAGCATTGGTAAACTTTGTTTCAGTTATGACTCATAGCCAAGGTAGTCTGGCCCTCGCCTTCCTGCACAGCTCCGCTCAATTCTCATTTCCCTTCACTGCACAGTCTGGGACTTCTCTCATTAACAACCATTTCTCCGGTAGATTTTTGTTCGGACCAATCAGAGAACAGAAGGGACGGAGTTTTGGACCCTAACCCACGCCCCCACCTGTCCCAGCGCGCAGAGCCCTATAAAAGGGCTCTGCCAGCGCGCAGTCAGCGAGCACCGGCATGTTCTCATTCAAAGCGATGCAAAGCGATGCAGAACTGTTTTATATGTGACACAAATTTATTAATTTCCCCTTCTTAATCCCTTATCTGGAGTTTTCTTTTGTTTTTTGGGCCAAAAGTCAAGTGATCGCTCGCTCCCTCCTCCTTCTCTCCCTCCGCTGAAATGAACAAGGAAATGGCTGAGGTTGTCACGAGAATTAAACTCGGGTTTTACGTTGCTGCCCGAGTCCCATCAGATTTTCTGGTCTTCTGGTGAGCTGGACCAGCGATCCATGGTTTTATTGTATTTTATTAAAAAGTTTTATTAACATATAAACACAGAATTTGCAGCGCGGCAGCCGGCAGCAAGAGAAAAGCTGCAGGAGGCGGAGCAGTTGTCAAGTTCACCAGAGCACGGGGAGCAGCCATACATGGCTCTGAGGGGAGGGAGCAGAATGCTTTCCCTGTTCAAAATATCCAATGGTTTTGTTCCTCAGCAGAGGCCAACGCCTCCAGCAAGAATCGTTTTAAAATGGAGAGGTCCCAGACCCTAGTCTGAAGCGAAGTGAAGGACAGGGTCTGGTTTTAACCAGGCTATAGCCAAGGTAAAGTCTTCCAATAATGGTCAATCAGGTCATCTGGACTGTTTCTATTTTGTGGAAAGATGTTTCCCCATCTATCCAGAGGTCTTCATCAGGAGTCCCAAGTAAACTGTTTTCCCCACTAAGCAGTACACTCCTTTAGTGGACCGACCAGTTTTTGATGATAAGATGGTTTCTGGGGGCTGGCCTGTCCCCCGTCAACTCCTCCCAGGCAGGCAGCCACTGCCAAAGTGGTTCAATACATCAAAGTTCATGCTCGATCATCCAGGTACAAAATCCAGTAATGGTCAGTCAGGTCATCTGGACAGTTTCTTTTTTGCGGAAAGACGTTTTCCACAGTTTACTTGGGACACCTCAGACAGATGAAGTCCTCTGGGGGCGAAACGTCTTTCCACAAAAAAGAAACTGTCCAGATGACCTGATTGACCTTTATTAAATTTTGTACCTGGATGATTGAGCATAAACTCATAAGGTAAAGTCTTCTTTCTCAAAGAAAAAAGAAAAAAAAATCATACTTTGATTTCAGCACAACAGTTTCTGTATTGGAGTAGATCAACCATCTCTTCAGCATCTGCAGCGGGTAACATGCTGCTTCTCAGCTTTTATCAGCACAACCAGTCTCCACTCCATTGCTTTTGTTGTGTGGCCATATTTAATGTTTGTTTTATCAAAGTATGTTCCTGTACACAATCTTTCATCTCCGCATACTTCATCGTGAGCCCTGAGGTTAAACAACCAGATGTTTCAAAACACAAATGTTCATGTAATTGCAACTTTTGCAACTGCTGCTTTTATTTTAGGAGCTTTTTCACCTCTCAATAAAGGCTGCTAACACCGAGAGCGTTCGTACGGTTGTCAGACATAAGAAAAACAAAACAGAATTAAAATAAAATAAAATAAAAAATCCTTGCAGTCAACATTAAATCCTGATACAATTGTGAAAAAGAACAAAAATCCCTCATGCGTGCAGCCAAACGCGTCACTCCAACCCAACTCTCTTTACAGTCAGACAGTAAAAAGAAAGTTGGACTCCATCAATGAGGAGCATCATTACCTTTATCACTCCTGCTGCTCCCAGGGACCTGCCTCAAGGCTTTTTTGACCACAAAAAAATGAGTTTTAGAAGAACTCTATATTCTCACACCAATATCTAAAGTAATAGTGTTGAATAAAATACTACTTTTAATGCATCTTAGCACATCTGCGTATGGAATGGCTTGTTTTGATGGGAGCAGATGAAGCTTTACAGTTTGGACCATTCTCCATCATTGGGTGTTTTTCAATCTTGAATTTGGACTCAGAGATTTTGCCCGAGTGTTCAGTCTTTCTCAAAGCAGAGTTGTTTCATGATGGATTGTGCTGTTATAGTACGATCTCCAATGCCCCTCCTGTCTGATGTATTGAGCCCAGTTCTCTTTTCAGAAGAATCCCCTTCAGTGAGGCAGCCGAAATAATCCACACTTCTTTGTACCACACTCCTGGCACCGCAGGCTAAAATGGAGGAAATGTTCTCTTACTGGAAAACCTTTCTCAATTTTTAGTAAGGTTAATAAGATAACTAGCACAACTTTTGTTGTGTAGTCTTCACAGAGCTGTGAGGGGCCTCTAATGAAAATCAAAATTAAATTTAAGAAGAAGTGTCAATAAATTAAAATAATTTCTTGATGTAACTTTTATCGCCCTCCAGCTCACATGCGAGCTTTCCAAAAAAGTTCTCATGTGCTCTGTTTGCCTTCAGAGTTTGTGCTGTGGATGACTCTCAGCTACTACCACATCAGACTTACCATATTTTCCACCTGATAACTCGCACCTTTCTATAGGTCACTTTGTCCAATTATTGGCAATAAATTGGAAAAATCCATAAACATGTTGCACCTTTATTTAAGTCTCATCTATTATGCGTCACCGCTGCGCGACGCGTCAGTGCGTCATTTGCCCTGCTGAAAATGGCGGCCACAGAAGCATGCACGGAAGGACTTTTAACAAGATTAACACGGTACAAACTATTATTTGTCTGCTGAAAATTATAGCAAATATGTGTCTTAGCTTAACCGTTCCTTAATAAATTCACGTAATGGTCAAATCTGCATTGCCGGCAGTAAGTCAGGCTTGTTTCCAGTGAGAGTTGGACTCCGCCAAGGTTGCCCTTTGTCACCGATTCTGTTCATAACTTTTATGGAGAGAATTTCTAGGCGGAGCCAAGGTGTTGAGAGGATCCGATTTGGTGGCCTTAGATTCGAATCGCTTCTCTGTTTTTTGCAGATGATGTGGGCCTATCCACCTTATTCCTAGCCCCCATGATGCCTTGCGCGAATTATGTGTACGACTTCCGCCGAAAGTCAGAACCGGCACTTTTAGCAACGCGCTAACCGGTTTTCGTCAGAGGTTTTAGGTCATAAAATATGTGGGAACACAAACGATCACAACTCAAATGTGGAGATATTGTTTTACCGCTACCTACAGCTATTGAGGGGTGGGAGGACGACTTGAAGAAGTGGCCGAAAATAACGTACACTAGCATATTTAGCTACTAGCATACTTAGCTACTTTGTTGACAGTTGCTTCAGATGGCGAAGCGATGAGCAATCTGAAAAGCTCTGAAGCTTATTAGTATCTTCACATTAAAAAGGTTGGTCCTGTTATGTTAAGAGAGGTGGGACACATTCTTATTTACCTTAAGGCAAACACAGAGTCCAGTCTAAGCATTAAAAATCCACATCTCCAGGTCCAGCTAACAATGATGTTGCTTTGGACTTTTGAGCTGCAAGATGTTTATCTGGACACCAACTGAGCACCTGGAGCTTGACATTTCTTTTGACAAAGACTTTACTGATTCACAAATGAAGCACCTTGAGAACTTTTAATAAAATACAGAAGATGGTCTAGTGGCAGGGTTTTTGACTACGGACCCGAAGGTCGCGGGTTCGCGCCCCGGCCACTACCCAGCTTGGGGTGTCTATGAGTGCACACCTATTTCTCCAGCTCCCCGGGCGCTTTCGGGCTGCTCACTGCACCACCTGGTAGGTGGTTGGGTTAAATGCAGAGACGAATTTCGTCTGTGTATGGGAAACATACGCAGATGACAGGAATAGACATTATTATTATTATTATTATTAAATGAAAACAAATAATGAAATAGACAGGAAACAATCTTTAAAAACTTGATAATGAAAAAAGTGACATTTAGATAGAAACAGGAGTTTAATCCAAAATTAACTGATATAGTGCACACAAAAAAACTAACCTTGTAAGAAGGTTAACAGTCAACTATTGTACATAACAAATGAATCATTTTAGCAAATACTTTTCTAATGTAATATAGTTAACATTGCATCCTTTAAAAACATGTTAAGAGTTGTGTTACGTTTACAGCAAGTACCGTACACCAGTACTGTACATGTTTGAGAAAAATGTTTACATTTAATGTCTTCTCACTTGAAATAAGCTGGCATCCTTTGCGTGTGAATGCTGGAATGATTAAATTGACACCATAGCTCTTGCAGCAGGTCCCTCACTGTGAAACCACGATCACCCATCACCTGATCTCCAGCACGCAGATAGTCCAGAAACCCAGAGTTCTGTGTTATATACCTGTCACTGCATTTACCACCATAAGCATCTGAAATAAACATGATTATTCCAGAGGGAGAAACAGCCAATAAATATTTCACAGTGTTATTTGCATGTATGATTCACTTCTGGAGTCCAAGTTTTTAGCTTTCTGCAAAACATGTTGCTTTAATTGTTTCACGGGGCAACCATAGAATAAGGTTGTTGGTTTGTTCTGACATTATGTCAATCCACATTCCAACAGTCATGCTGCATGTGACTGTGGTGGTGTTGAGCAGCTCCACACTCTCGTCAAGCCCATCTGAAAGTAAAAGTACAGTATACAAACATTAGGGTTCATTTATGAACACACACACACACCTAGATTATATATATGTAAATAAACGCGCACACACACACACACCTATATTATATATATATATATATAAATAAACACACACACACCTATATTATATATATATAAATAAACACACACACACCTATATAGTATATATATATATATATATACACA
>JBBPBX010056812.1:0-13713 GCA_038048925.1 Garcialebias charrua | reverse complement strand
GTTATCAGGTCGGCCACTCTCCTGCCCACCCATTTCCCTTTAAACAAAACAAAGCCCCCTCAAAATGCGTCTTCACCGAAATGGTCAGAGAGCAGCATTCATTTTTATTGACCACTTTCTGAAAATAATCACTGAGTTGTGTGTTTATTTTTGTGTTTATTTATTAAAAAGCTAATAAATTACACAATGGAACATTTTGGACCATTAAAAAAATGGTGCAATATATGAATCAGGGTTCCTATAGGGTGGAGCTATTCAACTGGTGGTCCGGGGGCCAAATCAGGCCCATGGAAGAACTCAGTTCGGCCCACCGATGGGTTCATTTTAAATAAAACCAGATTTTAAACCATAAAACAAACTTAATTAATGACAATAACTGCTAAATGTCCGGCCCCTGAGCTTTTGGCTTTCAGTAACTGTGGGCCCCTTGAATAGTCCTGCTATAGGGCCTCTGAAGATCTAAGCAAGATAAGGTGGACCCACTATTTTAACTGGATTTGTAATCTAGCGTTAATAATTTATGGAGATGTTTTTGTATTTTTATGTATGCACTCACACAAACAGGTGTGCAATCGTAAAAATAGATTTACAGTAATAACAAAATACTCATAAAACAATCTTTATTAGTTATTTCAAACAAATCTTTCAGATTTAGCTGAAAGATAAAATTCATGTCTCTCAAACTTCAGGTTCTATCAGACTTGTGATTTATTGTTATTGCCAACAATCCTAAGTGTTTTGAACTGCTTTTAAACTCCAGCTGCACTCTGTCCATACGCGGTTTGCTGAGGAAACTTTGAACCCTTCTCATCATCACATGCTTACATGTATCCTGCAGCGCTCCTGTGAGCACAGACCTCCAATCAGATACTGGTTCTTTTGTGTTTGAGGCTGCAGACATGCTGATTTAGGTCAGGCTGCAGCAACAGACTATCAAGAGACCTAGTTAAGGATTTCACTGCTCTGAGACAAACTGGACCATTTTCAGCAACGCCCTCTGAACCCCATCTCTTTATTCAAGGCTCTTTTTTTTGTTGTTGCTTTTTTTTCTGCTCAAAGGGGCCTTTGTTTCCATCTTTATGTGCAGAAATGAAGAGAATCAATCATTTCCCGTTCATTTTCACACACGATGAAGCTGATGCAACCCAGTCCATTTTATTTAAAGCTGCTTTTGTCTTGATTTGGTCAGTGAAAAAATTGCTGGAGTTTACTTTTAAGGTGTATGATTTACCTTTTCAGATTGATTTGCAAGGTGAACTCTTCAGCAACTAGATTTACTGATTGTGTTTTTCATAATGTTTAATAAAAGCTGTCCTTAAACTACATATGTACAACCAGTCCGTTTTTAAACCTGACTAATCTGCTCCTCCATCTCTTGCAGTTGGACCAGCTGGTGGTCGATGCTGCCAAAGAGAAGAGGGACATGGAGCAGAAGCACTCAACCATTCAACAAAAGGTGCACGCTCTCACAAAATTATCTTGTCATCTTTAGGTTTTAAAGAAAAGTGTTGAAAGTGAATCCAAATTAAAAAATAGTGTTTACACAAATAGCATTTGGCACACAATTCAGAGTATATTTAGCAGCACAAACAGGAACGAAAAGCAAGACAAACCGCTTGTTTTCTCTGAGCTGCCACCTGAAAAAACAAACACATATAATAACTTGATGGGCTCACCACCTGTGGGAGGGGCCAAAGGGGTCGGGTGCAATGTGAGATGGGTGGCGGCCGAGGGCGGGGACCCTGGCGGTCTGATCCTCGGCTACAGAAGCTGGCCATTGGGACATGGAATGTCACCTCTCTGGTGGGGAAGGAGCCTGAGCTAGTGTGTGAGGTTGAGAGGTTCCGACTAGAAATAGTCGGACTCACCTCAACGCATGGCTCTGGCTCTGGAACCAGTTTCCTTGAGAGGGGTTGGACACTCTTCCACTCTGGAGTTGCCCCTGGTGAGAGGCGCCGAGCAGGAGTGGGCATACTGGTTGCCCCCCATCTTGGTGCCTGTACGTTGGGGTTCACCCCGGTGAACGAGAGGGTAGCCTCCCTTCGCCTACGTGTGGGGGGACGGGCTCTGACTGTTGTTTGTGCCTATGCACCAAACGGCAGCTCAGACTACCCACCCTTTTTGGAGTCCTTGGAGGGGGTATTGGAGAGTGCGCCTCCTGGGGACTCCCTTGTTCTACTGGGGGACTTCAACGCTCACGTGGGCAATGACAGTGAGACCTGGAGGGGTGTGGTTGGGAGGAACGGCCCCCCTGATCTGAACCAGAGTGGTGTTCTGTTATTGGACTTCTGTGCTCGTCATGGATTGTCCATAACGAACACCATGTTTAAGCATAAGGGTGTCCATATGTGCTCTTGGCACCAGGACACCCTAGGTCGCAGTTCGATGATCGACTTTGTTGTCGTCTCATCTGATCTGCGGCCGCATGTCTTGGACACTCGGGTGAGGAGAGGGGCGGAGCTGTCTACTGACCACTACCTGGTGGTGAGTTTGCTCCGATGGTGGGGGAGGATGCCGGTCAGACCTGGCAGACCCAAACGTATCGTGAGGGTCTGCTGGGAACGTCTGGCAGAGTCTCCCGTAAGACGGAGCTTTAACTCCCACCTCCGGGAGAGCTTTGAACACGTTCCGAGGGAGGCGGGGGACATGGAGTCCGAGTGGGCCGTGTTCCGCGCCTCTATTGTCGAGGCAGCTTATCGGAGCTGTGGCCGCAAGGTTGTTGGTGCCTGTCGAGGTGGCAACCCTCGAACCCGGTGGTGGACACCGGCAGTGAGGGATGCTGTCAGGCTGAAGAAGGAGTCCTATTGGGCCTTTTTGGCTTGTGGGACCCCGGAAGCAGCTGATAGGTACCGGCAGTCCAAGCGGCATGCGGCTCGGGTGGTTGCTGAGGCAAAAACTCGGGCGTGGGAGGAGTTCGGAGAGGCCATGGAGAATGACTTCCGTACGGCTTCGAGGCGATTCTGGTCCACCATCCGGCGTCTCAGGGGGGGAAAGAGGTACGAGACCAACACCATTTATGGTGGAGGTGGCGTGCTGCTGACCTCAACTCGGGATGTTGTGAGTCGGTGGGCGGAATACTTCGAAGACCTCCTCAATCCTACTGGCACGTCTTCCACTGAGGAAGCAGAGCCTGGGGACTTTGGGTCGGGTTCTCCGATCTCTGGTGCTGAGGTCGCCGAGGTGGTTAAAAAGCTCCGCGGTGGCAAGGCTCCGGGGGTGGATGAGATTCGCCCGGAGTTCCTTAGGGCTCTGGATGTTGTAGGGTTGTGTTGGCTTACGCGACTCTGCAATATCGCGTGGACATCGGGGGCAGTTCCCTTGGATTGGCAGACTGGGGTGGTGGTTCCCCTATTTAAAAAGGGGGACCGTAGGGTGTGTTCCAACTATAGGGGGATCACACTCTTAAGCCTCCCTGGTAAGGTCTATTCAGGGGTTCTGGAGAGGAGGGTCCGTCGGATAGTCGAACCTCGGATTCAGGAGGAGCAGTGTGGTTTTCGTCCTGGTCGTGGAACACTGGACCAGCTCTACACCCTCAGCAGGGTCCTGGAGGGTGCGTGGGAGTTTGCCCAACCAGTTTACATGTGTTTTGTGGACTTGGAGAAGGCATTCGACCGCGTCCCTCGGGGGGTTCTGTGGGGGGTACTCCGGGAGTATGGGGTACCAGGCCCTTTGATAAGGGCTGTTAGGTCCCTGTACGACCGGTGTCAGAGCTTGGTCCGCATTGCCGGCAGTAAGTCAGGCTCGTTTCCGGTGAGAGTTGGACTCCGCCAAGGTTGCCCTTTGTCACCGATTCTGTTCATAACTTTTATGGACAGAATTTCTAGGCGCAGCCAAGGTGTTGAGAGGATCCGTTTTGGTGACCTTAGAATCGCTTCTCTGTTTTTTGCAGATGATGTGGTCCTACTGGCTTCATCAGTTCGTGATTTACAACTTTCACTGGAGCGGTTTGCAGCCGAGTGTGATGCGGCCGGGATGAGGATCAGTTCCTCCAAATCCGAGGCCATGGTCTTGAGCCGGAAAAGGGTAGCATGCCCTCTCCGGGTCGGGGAGGAGGTCCTGCCCCAAGTGGAGGAGTTTAAGTATCTCGGGATCTTGTTCACGAATGAGGGAAAACTGGAGCGTGAGATCGATAGGCGGATAGGTGCAGCGTCCGCAGTGAAGCGGGCGCTGTACCGGTCTGTCGTGGTGAAGAGAGAGCTGAGTCAAAAGGCAAAGCTCTCAATTTACCGATCGATCTACGTTCCCACCCTCATCTATGGTCATGAGCTTTGGGTTATGACCGAAAGAACAAGATCTCGGATACAAGCGGCTGAAATGAGTTTTCTCCGCAGGGTGGCTGGACTCTCCCTTAGAGATAGGGTGAGAAGCTCAGTCATCCGGGAGGGACTCGGAGTAGAGCCGCTGCTTCTCCACATCGAGAGGAGCCAGTTGAGGTGGCTCGGGCATCTGGTTAGGATGCCTCCTGGACGCCTCCCTGGTGAGGTGTTCCGGGCATGTCCCACCGGGAGGAGACCCAGAGGAAGACCCAGGACGCGCTGGAGGGACTATGTTTCTCGGCTGGCCTGGGAACGCCTTGGGATTCCCCCGGAGGAGCTGCTCCAAGTGGCTGGGGAGAGGGAAGTCTGGGCCTCCCTACTTAGGCTGCTACCCCCGCGACCCGACCCCGGATAAGCGGAAGAAGATGGATGGATGGATGGATGGATGGATGGATGGATGGATAATAACTTGATGACTGTTAGGTCATTGTGGATTATAAATAATTTTGTCAACCTTTAAACTTCTTATATCTAGTCAATTATATACAGAAATTGGTAAATTTGAAAAATATCTGGTTTAAGTGAATGGAGACCGTGCTCCACCCTCAATGCCCTCCACTACAAAGCAGGATTAGCAACTTATTGAGTAACTGTTGGTTCAGTTTGGGATTTTCAGTGTCTCAAAGCTGGTTTTCTTTTTACCTGGGTCTGTCACTTCAGCAGTTAATGCTGCTTATTTTGTTAGAGATCACAAATGTCTGTGCACTTCCTCTCAACGAGTCATCAATATATTCCACCACAGGGACTTTATGGAATGGGTGAAAGCCAGAGTGAAATCATAGTGCTGCTTTATAAAAAATGGTTGAGAGAACGTTAACTTATTAGGCCCACCTATGTAACGGAACTGTTTGTAATCTTTGTTTCTCGTAAAGTGCATAAAGTTTTTAAAACGGCATAAAACACATAATTAAAACCTTAGTTTTACTGAAAGAGCACCTGCAACATGTTAATTTAATGAACAGTTATAGTAGCCTTATGGCTGTATCTACTTCTTATATGTTAGTCATGTGGCATCAGTTACAGTGTGTAAGCTTTTTAATTTGTCTGTTCACTGAACAACCCGGCTTACACTCCTTCCAGCTTCATGACTGACTGTTTCTCTGATGCAGCTCCACCTGTTTTACTTGAACACGGAGACCCAGAGTCATACATCCTGGGTTGGTTTACAAAACTGATGCCTAGCTTCGTAGTTAGGCCCGTCGCAATAAACAGTAAATCAATTAATCGCATGATAAATGAAAATTATCTTCCTCATTTTCATTTATCGGTTTTATGGCTTCTTCGTGTCACTCTTGTTCTACTGCAGACACTGGATGACAAAAAGATCAACTCTGGTGCTCTTCACTGACCCGTCCCTGTCTCTTTTCTCTTTAAAATCCATTTTAGCTGTCCAGAATCATGTTGTTGGATTGTTAAAAGCAGCTAAGCTAAGCTACGAGCTAAACTAACAGGCCAACCTCTGGGAAAAAAACCTTTGTCTTGTCGAAGCTCCAAAATTCACGGTTATTACCCGTGCCTTCATGTAAAAAGTTGTCTTTCTCTTCAAAAAGAAGCTGAGAACTTGTTTACTGATTTTGTGTGAAAAATGCTATGCTAACGAGCTCAAACCACACCGAGCGCCCGCCATTTTGAGAACTGGAAAAAAAGGAAAGAGACAGCCCACGTCACGTCAAGGGTCCTCCCTCCCATTTTTCTTAAAGAGACACGCTGCTTGCTCCCTCACTATCCATCCTTCAGTTCATACAGTCTTGTACTACCATCCAGTGGTCGACAAAAGGTACTACACTCAAAACAAATCAACATTTCTTCTTAAATTTGACAATAATTACTAATTATTGTAAAATTTCAAACAGTATTATCGTTTATTGCATTTAATTTCTGAGACAATTAATCACCTTGCAAATTGTGTTATTGTGACAAGCCTATTCGTAGTACCACTGATTGATAGGGTTAGCTGAACCCCGGGTAAGCTGAACTTGCCTCGTAGTATGGGGTGCAGGTGTAAGGTGAGCCTGCATGATGATCTCTGCTACACACCCATGCATTATTGACAGCTGGCGAGAACACATTTCCAACCAAGCCAGGTTCAGTTTCAACACACTTCCATGTCTGTTTAGCAAACTCTGCCAGCTTTAATTTCCTCACTGGTTTCAATATATCTTCTAGATTTTTACACCATTATTTTTAGGTTGTTCCAGTATCTTGCTAGTCAGGGCAGCTGTCTTGTAACCTTGAGGCTGCAGGTTAGAGTTCAGGTTGGGTCAGGAAGAGCGTCTGGCTTAAAACAATTGCCAAATCCTTAACTCAAGTTTGGCGACCATAAGGGAGCAGCTGGGAAAAAAAGTTTTTGTTTTTTATTCTGGCACATATCAGCTCTGTTCAGCATCTTTTCATTTGGAGCTTTTTAGAAATTGATTAACCTTCAGTCAGTGTGATTAAATTAATTCATCATCTTGTTCTGTTGCCGCATGTGTTGATTATTTCCTCCTAACTTTATTGGTACATCACACAGCATCGTTAACTACAGACAGCATGGGTCCGTTCTTCACCCAGCTGTTATTTTCTGAGCTTCCTTTAATTTATCAAAAAGGCGTTCAATTCAGGATCAACTGGACTTTATTTGTAACAGAAAACGTTTCGACTTCTGTCCAGAAGTCTTTTTCAATTCTGAATGGAAGCTGTGAGAACGAGAAGTTTTATACAGGCTTACAAGTCAATAACACATACATGTAAATTGACAGATCACACCTTAACAGTAGGGAGTTCCCTTGAAGTCTCTGACAGAAAACACAACAACTGTATGTAAATTGACAAACAACACCTCACAGCCCAACAACAGAGGCTTCTCAACAAACTTTGTTAGTCTAATTCACAGACAAGACACCTCTGCTCCCATCCGGTGTAAGACTTTTGTGAATCAGCCCCAAAACTGAGTTGTAAGTTGTCCTTTAATTTATGTGCCAGTCAGAGTCATTGGTTTTGATGTTCTGAAATGTCTGCTATGGAAGTAAATATGTGTTGCTAGGATTTGAATTTAAAATGCCACTGAAATTTTAATGTTCTATGTTCTATGTTTCATTTTTCAGTGTTAAAATGTATTCAGAATACATTTTTAACCTAAAAAACAACAACATTGTCATTATTTCTATGTTTGAAATTCCATTTGTTATTTTCACTTCAGGCAAAAAATTCACATTATTTCAAAGTGATCACATTTTCAATAGTTGTTTTTTCAGTTTAACTTTTCAGTGTTAAAATAATTGGCATATAAAAAAATTCAACCTTTTCAGTTTAACTTTTCAGTGTTAAAATAACTGGCATATAAAAAAATTCAACCTTTCAAAATTCAAGCTCAATATTTTCAATCTCCTGAGATTGAACTGGCTCATTTTCACTATCTGAAATTCATAGTCTAAAAATTCAGTGTAAAAAAAAAATCAGGGTTACTTGAGGTCACAGACATTAGCAAAGGATGTCAGAATCCAACACCCACATCCGCTTTCTTAGTCACGTGACGTTATTCTTGTCGCACTCATTTTGAGGGAAAACAGCATCTCCGAGGTGGTCATGGAAGCTTAACGTTAACTCAACGGTGAGTTTAATGCTTTCAGTTTTTCAGGTTTTTATTTTTATTTTTTGCACATGAAGTTTGATACTTCATAAACCATACTACAGAAAAATGAAGGCATTAAACTCACCATTGAGTTAGCGTTAGCTTCCATGACCATCTCGGAGATGCTGTTTTCCTTCAAAATGAGTGCGACAAGTGGAACATCACGTGACTAAGAGAGCGGATGTGGGTGTTGGATTCTGACATCCTTTGCTAATGTCTGTGACCTGAAGTAACCCTGCCTTTTTTTTTTTACACTTACCAGTAATTGTTAGAAGATGAATTTCAGACAGTGAAAATGAGCCAGTTCAATCTCGGGAGACTGAAAATATTGAGCTTGAATTTTGAAAGGTTTAATTTTTTTGTATGCCTAATTTTTTAACGCTGAAAATTGAAACTGAAAAACAACCATTGAACATGTGATCACTTTGAAATAATAATGTGAATTTTTAGCTTGAAGTGAAAATAACAAATTATATTTCAAACATATAGAAATAATGACAGTAATTATTTTTTTTAGGTTAAAAATGTATTTGAATATATTTTAACACTGAAAAATTAAATTCAAACATACAACATTAACATTTCAGTGGCATTTTTAATTCAAATACTAGCGGCACATATTTACTTCCATAGTCTTCTGTCTTCTACATGTGTATCTTTTAAATCCACTCCTCCCTATTTATCTTGCCTTTAGTTCAATAAGTTATGGTATATTTGCCTTCAGTGCCTTGTTTACACCTCTCCTTCATATCTTAATACTATTTTTATAAATCATACTTTATACGCTTTATGTATCTTCATCTACACATATATTTACCAACTGTCTTCCTTATAATCTGTTCTTTCATCTTTCTTTCTGCTCGCTTCAGGCTGCTCTGCAGGTAAGCTATGTTTCTTCTCCCTTTTCCTTCACTGTCACCGCACTGTAATGTCTGCATGAATGTACAGCTGTCCAAGGTCAGACTTCATTTCTGCTGCTCACATCATTTTCAAGACTTGAGTAAACTGGATTAACACAAGATTAAAAAGGTAGCAGGCATGATTTGATGACATGCTAGCTGCATGTAGTTACCTTATGGTAGAGTTAACAACAGTTAATTAACCAAGTTAACCCTGTCTGTACATCATAATATTGTGGTAGATTTACTAAAATCGTAGTGGACTTAGTGGCAGTTTATTAAATCCTGCAGCAGGTCACAAGTTCAACAGAGTACAAAGCGTCTGGAGATGTGCTGAATGTGAAATGCAAAACCAGTTGTATCTACATGGAGGAGCTTGATTTGAGCTGATTCACACCCACAAGCCAGTCAGCTTCCAGGAATCAAAAAGGCGTTCAATACAAGATCAACTGGACTTTATTTGTTGCAGAAAACGTTTCGACTCCTATCCAGGAGGCTTTTTCAATTCAATTCACTGAAAACAAACGGAGAGTTTGGAGTTATAACAGAACCACGCACCATCATATGTAAATTGCAAGCTGAGGTAACACATACATGCAAATTGACAGATCACACCTTAACAGTGGGGGGTTCCCTTGAGGTCTCTGACAGAAGACACAACACTGTATGTAAATTGACAAAAAACACCTCCCAACCAACAAACAGAGGCTTCTCAAAGAAGTTTGTTAGTCTAATTTACAGACAAGACACCTCTGAGTTATAAGTCTTGGAAAGTTGAAATCTCAGACCTCCTCCTCTGTTAAGAGAAGGTTTTTCTCTATTAACATAAACGGCTTCCTTCACACCCCTCTCAAACCATCTGTGATAACCACCTGGATAGGAGTCGAAACGTTTTCTGCAACAAATAAAGTCCAGTTGATCTTGTATTGAACGCCTTTTTGATTTTATCATGTCCTGGACGACTGAGAATCTTCACCAGCTTCCAGGAAGCATTCGTGATCTGAGCATACACAAACTAGAATCGGTCAACTCACAAAGGTTTCATGATCTGTATTTGTTTGATTGCCCACTTCAGGAGCCGTAGGATACAGACCCTTCAGTAGTCAAAATTATTACCCGTTTCTTCCACAAACATGGAATTTTCTTTGCAGTTAGTCATAACATGATACATTTTTGCATCTGCAATGACTTCCCATATGTGGTCAGGCAGATTGTTACTCACAAATGGTAATCGGTGTGGTTTTGCAGAATTTGTAGAGTAAGAAGGAGTGTCATTATCACCTACGTTTCCTGTTATCTCATTTTTATTGAAAAATAAGAAGTACAGTATATGAAAATAGCACTACTGTACACTTATGTATTTTCACTAGAATGTTTAACATTTCAAAAGAACAACAAAAAATCGTTCTTTTTTTCACCTCTACAGTTATTTTGCAACTTGCATAGTTAAAACAAACAAACAAAAAACATGAGGTATAGATAATGTATTTATACTGTCCCCTAATTTAACATTCATTCTCTATTTTTTAAAACTAATTATTTTAACTCTTGTCTCTTTCACCTCTCCTAAAGAGATAATTATTTCTTACCAATTTAACACATTTGATCGTGGTACATAACAAAATTATTGATAATAAACTGTAATGTTTTTAGCTTGGAATGATGCAGAGTTATATTTGATGAAGTGAACTGAACCTCAATAATCAAAGCATTGCTTCTACTGATATTAGGCCTGTTGCAATAAACAATAAATGAATTAATCGCATGATAAATGAAAATTATCGACTTCATTTTCATTTATCGGCTTTATCGTTTCTTTGTGTCTCTCTCTTTCTACCAAAGACACTGGATGACAAAAGGCTCAACTCCGTTGATCTTCACTGACCTCTCCCTTTCTCTTTTTCTTTTAAAATCCATTTTAACCATCCAAAATCAGGATTTTGGACAGTTAAAAGCAGCTAAGCTGAAAAGCTAAGCTATGAGCTAAGCTAACATGCCGACCTCGGGAAAAATCTCTGTCTTGTCGAAGCTCCAATATTCACAGTTGAAACCCGTGCCTTCGTCTTAAGAAGTTGCATTTCTCTGCAAAAAGAAGCTGAGAACTTGTTCATTGTTTTGTTTTTGTTTTTAATTAAAAGCTTTGTGTGACAAATGCTATGCTAAAGATCCTGATGCATGCTCAGTGTTAGCTATGCTAAAGAGCTCAAACCACACCGAGCGTCTGCCATTTTTAGAACTAAAAAACAGGAACGAGAGACAGCCCACGTCACGTCAAGGGGCCTCCCTCCCATTTTTCTTAAAGAGACACGCTGCTCGCTCCCTCACTATCCTTCCTTTGGTTAAACCATTTTATACTGTCATCCAGTGGTCAGAAAAGGTACTACACACAAACATTAACCAACATTTCTTCTTAAATTTGACAATTACTAATTATTGTCAAATTTCAAACAGTATTATTGTTTATCGCAAAAATTTCTGAGACAATTAATCACCCAGAATTTGTTATTGTGACAGGCCTAACTGATATCTGACCGTATTAGTGATATTTAATTTATTGTTGTGGGAATTCAAGTAATTGCTGTCATCATTTTGTTGATGAATCTTTTCATCCTCACAGGAGTTGAAAAGGGTCTGGAGGTTGTGTTTAGTATGTTCACTCTGCCTGTGTGCATTATTCAGCAGAAACACTGAGCCAAGCTGGACAAAGTCACGGTGGTTTTCAGGAAGCTAAAGACCTGTTCACATGAGCACCTTTACAATTTTATAAACAAATAACTTTCAGTCCATGTTTAAGGATCAAATTCTGTACATTTTAAGTATAATAGTTGGGTTAAAGGCAAGAGTGCATGAAATTGTTTATGAATATTTTATGGTCATACTCCTCTTTGTGGTACACCTAATTATCCCAAACTAAGAGTCAACCCCACACACACGGTGACCATTGCTTAGAGCGCAAGTCCTGTAGAGGAGGAGCAGCAGCTGGGGCAGTGATGAGTGTTTAGATAGACTCAGTTGCAGTAGAGAAGGAGCTGAGGGTATGAGGAAGAGACGAACCACGCTGCTTCAAGTGACTTCAGTCACTGAGATGTTGCACAGAGAGGGTTTGAGACTCTGATCATTTATCGACCTTACGGGGAACGCACACATCCCAGTCGGCGGCCAAGAAAAGGTTTTGACAAATGAAGATTTTCAGCCGTTTTCATTATGTTTGGTATCTGGTGAGTGCATCTAATAGACTAGAGGTGTTTGTATGGTGCGGTGCATGTGACGGTGTCACTGTGTCCATGTTTGCTTGTGGTTATAGTGTTTGTTTGGTTTTCCTTCATCAGTTGAAGATTTTCCCGCTTTGGACCGTTGTTAAATCCATGATCGATTCCTTCGTTTTTCTTTCTGTGTGGTTCTCTTGCTGTTTGTGACATTTTAGGAGGTGACAGAGGTTGACTTTGTACCAGACTGCCGCAACTTTTGTGCCTGGAGCTCGACCTCCGTACGTAGTCGATGCATCGATTTCCATCCGACTTGTGTGTTGTAACCCCACTCTCGTTGGTCCTTCATCTCCTCTTCAGCACATTATAAAGAGACTGCACTGCAGTGTTTGTGGAGATATTTTCACCTTTGTTACCTCATAAACACATGTATCAGTGCATATGTTTTCATTGCATGTAAGATTTTGATGCTGTTTTGTTGTTCGTCTGACAAGAAACATGACTTTCTGGTTTGACGTCAGTGTTTTGATGCTTTGCTGTCTTTTGTCTTCATTTATCTCAATGTACTGTACTGTAATTGTTCACATTTCCCCGTGTGTCTAAAGTGCTTCAAAACTAAAGTCAACAGCCCTTTAGCTTAATTGTTTGAGTTACAAAAAAAGTATCAGAAACATCAGCCAATATTTAAAACAAATGAATAGAAATGTTACAAGTTTGGTTTAAAACATTGTTTTGTTTTTTATATCTGCATGGAGTGAAGGCTCATTTGCATGCCATACCTGTGGTTCATGTCAGTTTTCTGTCTTCTCTGTCAACGCTGTACAGTAAGTTTGTTATGGCTGGGCATTTGTCTGCCTAATCCATTAAAATATAACTGTTTGAATTGGTACTCTCCTTCTATCCAGACATTTAATACAGATACAATTGTTCCAGTTGAGCTACCGAAATAACTTGGCAAAAATGTACGCTTGGTCAGTTATTTTCTGATTACCTTTAGATAGTCTGGCAATGAGAGCGTGCAAGTTCAGACAGACAACAGTCAGTCATGCTTCAGATCAAGCAGACTTGGAGAGGCCACGATGAAGATGATTGATTTAGTCCTGCTTGGATTACACAAACTGTTTGGGGAATACCTGCACTGTTAGAGAGATTTTTGGACAGCAGTATCTGTTAAATGAAAGAAAAAAGAAAAAGTTATGTGTGAGCAGAGTGCAAAAATCTAAATATGGGTTTATAAGAATAATGTTTGTGTTTAGCATGTTACTGTCCAGGAAGTAAACAGAAAGTGGTGGTCATTGTCACGCACACACACTGAATGTCTGAGGTCATTTCCTGCCGGCAAACAAAAAATTATCAACGTTGAGATTTTTTTCTTTCCGAGTCTCCTGTAGTTTTTTCTATAATATGTTGTTATATGTTTGATGTTTTGGTTATACCCTGAAACTCGTGGAAACAGTGGCCCGTTTGCACAAAAGTAAAATCAAAGATTACAGTAATCCAGAAGTTTTGTGTTATCCTGGATTAATCCTTGATTCAGTTGCACTAAAGAGGAGGCACGTATGTTTGCTTAGAGAATAATCCCCTGAAACTAGCCTAGTCCTGACCCAGCTAAAACGGAAGCTTAATTAATCTGTTCTTGTTTCTGAGCAGTCGACGGTCGCTCCGATCAGAAACGAGTG
>JBBPBX010056811.1:0-16392 GCA_038048925.1 Garcialebias charrua | reverse complement strand
AAAATGTATCATGTAACATTTACATTTTATCATGTAACATTTACATTTTATCATGTGACATTTACATTTTATCATGTAACATGTAAATTTTATCATGTAACATTTACATTTTATCATGTAACATTTACATTTTATCATGTAACATTTAAATTTGATCATTAAACATTTAATTTAAACATTTGAGAAGTTAAGAAAAAGTTGTGGTGTTCGTTGGTATCGGTGGTCAGGGTCTGACAGGACTCTCGGCTACTATCTGATCAACTTCTGGGTCGAGAAGAACCAACTGAGGTCTGAGCTGCTCATGTGCTGAGGCGGCCATCTTGAATCAGATCAATCAGCTGTATAGATTTAAAGCAGAAGAAATGACTTAACGTTCGTTTTCCTGATGGATAATAACTTTGTCCCTGGAGTGAAGGTGAGTCTAACACCTGTCCTCCCCCCTCTGGGAGCCCCTCCCCCTCCTCGTTAGGTCATCTTAATTAGTCCCGTATTAATCACAGCTTCCTGTTTGACGATGCGATCTCAGCAGGTGATGACCAGCAGAGACGAGACACACGGTTAATTAATTAACTCCACATTGAAACCGTTCCTGCTGCAGCTGTTGAACTCTGACACGCGTTAATTAATTAACTCAATTAAATCATTATAAACTGTCTCATGCAACAGCGACGTTTGAAAAATGATTAAATCGTGTTTTCCAAATATGAATTAGGATGCAGTCTGTCAGTCCTCTGAGCGTCCTTGTCCTCCTCGTCCTAACGAACAGGTCCTCTTCATTAATTCGCCCCCACGCCGCCCCCTCCCCGCCCTCTGATTGGCTGCTGGGTGGGCCCGCTGTGGTAAGACGCCACATTCATACGGGCCGGTTTCTGACAAACAGGCCGCAGCGGGTCGCTGATGAACTCGCACAAGATTAGAGGAGCTCGACGGGAACGGTGAGCCCCGAGTCCGAAACGGAGCGGCGGCGTTTCCCCCACAATGCATCTGTGATCCGCCGAGCCACACGGCTGGAAATGTTTCCACTCCAACAAATTGATCTGTCAGCCGTGGATTCTGTTTTTCTTTCAGATGAAGAGAGTTCTTGTGCCAAACTTGTGAGCTGATTATGATGCTTCAGGAAATCCGCTGCTTCGTTCAGAGTCCTTCGGTTCTGTTGACCCAGTTTGACTCCGAGGACGGGTTCTACTGGGAGAATTACTTCAAGGACGTTTAAACTACAAATGTAGAGGATTCTGGTTTTGTTTCTGGTTAAGACGGCCGTCCTGAGAGGTTCTGTCTGGAAGAGGTGTTGTTTAAAAAGAACAGTTCAGATGTTTTTTTTTAACGTGGGGTTCTCTGGAGAGGTTATGAGCTGTTAGCATTTTACCTGTTCCAGATGGCTCTTGAAACAACTTGAGTTGTAGGACTTGAGTAAATTGTGACCAGGTTGATGAGCTAACGGCTAATCTGAGCTGGACCAAGACCAAAGTGGATTGTGATCGTCTTAAAACACTGATTAAAAAAAATAAAAATGGGTAGCACTATACAGTATAAGGCAGCCAGGTACATACAGTATTTACCTGCTACTTACCTGCTACTCACCATGTACACACCTGATTCTAGCTTGTTAGTCTCCTGCTACTTATTTGGTACTCACCATGTTTGTACCTGCCTACCTGTGTATAAACTGGGTCATTACCAGGGAACATGCCGAACCAACCAGGTGACACATCAGGTATTGTACTTACCAGGCTATCTACATCGAGATGTACCTGGCTACATACCTGTGTGTGTACTTGGGTACTTACTGGGTATGTACCAGGCTACCTACATGGGGACCCATCCTGCTATAGACTGGGTGTCCTCATTTATTTTTTATCTGGGTACTTACTGTGTACTTAACAGGTGCATTCGCTACATACTTGTCACAGTACTAGGCTACCTACCCGAGTGCATATCTGAGTACCGGTACTCACTGTGAACTTGACCAGGTACGTAGCAGGCTACCTACTTGTCAAATTACAGAGCTACCTACCTGAATGGGTACCTTAGCATTTACTGTGTGCTTACCAGGTACACATTAGGCTACCTGCTTGTTGCAGTACCAGGCTACATACCAGGGTGCGTATCTGGGTACTCACTGTGTAATTACCAGCTACCTACCTTGGTCCCTACCAGGTGCGTACCAGGCAAACGTCTTGTCAAAATACTGGGTTACCTACCCGTATGTGTACCTGGGTACTTACATGGTACGTACCAGACTGCCTACATGAGAATGTGCCTGGCTAATACCTGCGCATATATTTGAGTACTTACTGGGTACTTACTGGGTACATACCATACATACTACATGGGGATGTACCTGGCTAATATCTGTACGTGTACTTAGGTACTTACTGTGTACATACCAGGCTACCTACCCATCAAGCTACTGTCTGGGTTCATATCTGGGTACTTACTGTGTACCTAATGGGTAAGTATCAGCTAGATACCTAGGTGTATACATGGTACTTACTGTGAAGTTACAAGATGCGCAGCAGGCTATCTAGTTGTGGAAATACCTGTTTATCCACCTGGGTACATACCTGTGTACATACTGAGCTACTTGGTGCAAATCTAGATACTTATTGTGTACTCACTAGGTATGTACCAGCTACGTACTTGTATATATCCCCTGGTACTTACTATGGATTTACTACGTATGTACTAGGCTACCTACTTCTCAAAGCTACCTACTTGGATGTGTACCTGGGTATTTACTGTGTACCTTTTGGGTACATACATGTTACCTATGTGGATGCATACTTGGGTATTTATGTATTACTGGTTACCTGTACTTACCAGGTACGTACCAGGCTATGTACTTATTATACTGGGTTACCTACACTAGTGCATACCTGGGTAATTACTGTGTACTTACAGGGTACATACCGGCTACAAGCCTGAGTGGGTTCCTGAGTACTGTACTTACTGGGGAGGTACCAGGCTGCATAACTGGGTTTTTACTAAACATTAAATCTTTGATCTCCTATTTCAACAATAAGTTTTTGGTATTTTGCACTTTTTTCAGATTTTTTTTTTAATTGACTAAAATCTAATAATCTTTTCAAACATTTCAGACTGTAGGCATTAGTCGCCCTTTTTGTGTTTTAGGTGACTTGAACAGTTTTAAAGCCCCACTGACATGATTTTTTAATTTTCATAAAATTGCTCAAAATATATATCTTTTATCATTTAAATATGTTCATTTTTGCAAACAAAATGCTAAATCACTTTAATTTTGCTTTAAAAGTGATTTTGAACTTCAAGCCGTGTTTAATCATGGGAAATCCAATTACACACGAACGCACCATCTGTGACGTAACACTGGGCAGAGGGCTCTGGTCTCTTTAATAGCGGACCATTTAAAACCAGATGAATTTATCAATCTATGTGAAGATTTGAGCTATTTGTCTTCATTTTGGGAAGCAGAAAATAGTTTGGGTGATGGAACAAGAAACAACAGGATCTAATTTAGGTCTGATGCTGTATCAGACTTACCTTCATGTGAGCTGCTCATACCTGCGCACTGTGACAAGCCCAGAGCTCTGCCCGGTGTGACATCACAGATGGTGCGTTCGGGTGTAATCAGATTTCCCATGATTAAACACGGCTTGAAGTTCAAAATCACTTTTAAAGCAAAATTAAAGTGATTTATCATTTTGTTTGCATAAAGGAACAAGATGGTCTAGTGGCAGGGCTTTTGACTACGGATCCGAAGGTCGCGGGTTCGCGCCCCGGCCACTACCCAGCTTGGGGTGTCTATGAGTGCACACCTATTTCTCCAGCTCCCCGAGCGCTTTCGGGCTGCTCACTGCACCACCTGGTAGGTGGTTGGGTTAAATGCAGAGACGAATTTCGTCTGTGTATGGGAACATACGCAGATGACAGGAATAGACATTATTATTATTATTATATTATTATTATTATTTAAATGATAAAATATATATATTTTGAGCAATTTTATGAATAGTAAAAAAATCATGTCGGTGGACCTAAACTTTTGAATTCTCCGTACATGTTTGTGTTGATGTATGCGTCCATGTTTTGTACGGTTTGATTAAATGCTTCATGTTTTCCTCTTTAACTCGAACATTAAGTTTCCTGCCGCCGTGCGACCGTCAGAAATGAATAATAAATAAATAAAAAAAGTTCTGGCTCCTGACAAACACTTATAATCCCCGCTGAGGTCTGGTTTTTGTTCCCTCCATCTGATGGCTGACTTTTCTTCGTCTTCAGTTTCTCAACGTGTTGTTTGTGCAGCTCACGAGGTCAAAGGTCGTCTCTGCTTTGAATCTCGCACCGCCGGCAGACCTAATGAACAATTCGACCCAGGAGGACGGATACACCCTGCTGCGGGCGTTGACCCTGTAAAATAACGTGTTTTAATCATCGCTCTGATGAAAACATCTCACAAAATGTCACATGAACGCAACGTAGAGTCGCTCGCTGACCTGAGAGCTGGACCACCTTGTTGGGTTCTGGCTCGGAGCCGTCTGCAGGAAGCAGAGGATTATAGGTTAAACAGGCTCTGAATTTATGGTTGAAGGATGCGTTTTTACCTCGGGATGAAACCTTTCACCCCCTGAACAGGAAATAACCCGTCTCAGAGGACTTCATCTGATGAGTTATAGACCGACCCAGAGGCTCGGGGGATCTGCTGCTTCAAGGAGAATGTCCTCGAAAAGACAGCTGAGAGGAGACCTGAAGAGACGGAGGAAGACCGAAACAAACAGAAAACACAGACGTTAAAGATTACAAAGGCTAAAATAAGTGAGGAAACTTTACGATGGATGCTAAATGAAGAAAAATACAAAACGCCATTACGCTTAAGGCACGGATAAAAGTCTTTAAAATTCATTTTTACTAAAGAAAAAAATGTTTCAGTATGAATCGACGATTTTTAGCTTTGTCCTGAGTTGTAAAAATCCTCAATCAGATTCGTCCAGAACAATCTGAGCGAGTCAGAAAACCAAAACAACCACAGGATGTCCTTGGTGGGGGAATTAAAGAGAACGTGTGGAAAAATGTAAGTTATGTGAAAAAAATCGGGTAAATAACTGCATAAACAAGATTTTAAACTCAAAACAGTCAAAACCACAACCACATTTAATTTTATTTAAAAATGTGGAAAATCTGCTCCTCCGGATATGGGTGGATGATAGATGATGAGATGGCTTGAGATGAGCTATGATTACCGGTAAATAAAATATGATGTGATCAAAGTCAAAGTCAACTTTATTGTCAGAACTGCAATATGTACAGGACATACACAGGATTGAAATTGCGTTTCTCTCAGTCCCTCGGTGCAACAGTAACCATCTAAACACTAAACACTAAAACATTTAATAAACATAAGCAGCATAAAATAGTAAAAGTGTAACACTGTCCTGAGTTTTTTCATAATAGTATAAAAGTATGAAAATCAATCAATCAATCAATCAATCAATTTATTCACTCGATTAAAAAAAAATCAGTTTACAAACACATTCTCTGACAACATATATTTACACGAGTGAAGAGGGAGCAGGAAGAAGAAAATCTTGTATAGACCTGCCCCCTTTCTCAATAATTACAAAAATGTCATGGCCGTATACATTAAATTAACAAAACAAGTTGCAAACAATATCTAAACAATAACATACATAACAATATACCACTGTTCCCATTAACAACTCAAAGTTGTATAAGAGTTAATCGTTCTTTTTTTATAAAGTGTTTTGAATTGGTTTATTGTAGAGCAATTTTTAAACTCCTCATCCAAACTGTTCCATAGTTTAACTCCATGCATGATGAGGTGAGAAAGATATAAGATGCAATGAGATTAATTCAATTAGGGTGATATGAAATGGGAAGAGATGAGAGGACACAATCAGATGAAGATAAGACATAAAATAGGATGAGATTAAATAAAAAATATAAAATGAGAAAACTGAAATTATAGAATGAGATGGAGTCAGATGAGGATTGAGGTATGAGATGGCAATGGATGAAATAAGATGAGCTAAGATACAGTATCAAGATAATAATAATAATAAATTTAATTTGTAACGCACTTTTCATTAACAAAAATCTCAAAGTGCTACAAGGTGCAACTAAAATCAATGATCAAATAAAAACAAGTGATAAAATCAAGTAAAATCAATGATAAAATAACAAAAAAACAGTAATAAAATCAACTAAAAATAATGATAATATATTTAACTCTCTTTAACTTTGTTCGAGTTAAAGAGGAAAACATGATCCATTTAATCAAACCGTCCAAAAGATGGACACATACATCAGATGATAAGTAAGGCTGTCAAAAGATGAGACATCAAATAATAAGATTAAATTAAAAAATATACAATGAGCCAAGATGGTGTAGTGGCAGGGGAACCGACTTGGGACCCGAAGGACCAGGTTCGAACCCCAGTCACGGCATAACTTGTGGTGTGTTTGAGCAGCACATCTCATCCCAATTGCTCCCCGGCGCGCTTTCTATAGCTGCCCACGGCCCCACCTGGTGGTGATTGGGTTAGATGCAGAGTCAAATTTCGTCTTGTATGGAAACATACACAGATGACAAAAATGTGACATTATTATTATTATTATTATTATTATTATTATTGAGGTGTTGTGATAGGATACAATAAGAGAATAAGGTATGAGATGAAACAGGATTAGTTTAGTGTAAAATAACAGAGAGAGTAGACTAGATTATCATTAGATATGTCATGAGATGAGAATGCAATCAGATGAGAGGATTAAAAGAGTTAAGTATGAGCTATGATGTAATGAGATTTGATGATGGGTTATGATACAATCAGATGAAGATATAAAATGAAACGAGAACAGTGAGAAGGGATCGAGATTAGGTGTAATGAGATGGATCGTACGATCAAATGAAAATGAGATATGATGAAATATGAGATAAAATAAGGGATACAATGGAATAAGAGTGAAATGGAATGAGCTAAAATACGAGATAAATATATGATAGGAGATAAAATAGGGTTCGATCATTACAACAACAAAGAAGATGAAACGTAGACAAGCTGAACATAAGATATGACATGAGATTAGATGCAAAGAGATGAGAAATGATAGACTGATGTGTGGTGATAGGACACAATGAGAGAACAAGGTATGAGATGAAACAGGATTAGTTTAGTGTAAAATAACAGAGAGAGTAGACTAGATTATCATAAGATATGAGATGAGATGAGATGCAATCAGATGAGAGGATTAAAAGAGTTAAGTATGAGCTATGATGTAATAAGATTTGATGATGGGTTATGATACAATCAGATGTAGATATAAAATGAGACAAGAACAGTGAGAAGGGATCAAGATTAGGTGTAATAAGATGGATTGTACGATCAAATGAAAATGAGATATGATGAAATATGAGATGAAATAAAGGATACAATGGAATAAGAGTGAAATTGAATGAGCTAAAATATGAGATAAATATATGATAGGAGATAAAAGGGGGTTAGATCATTACAACAACAAAGAAGATGAGACGTAGACAAGATGAACATAAGATATGACATGAGATTAGATGCAAAGAGATGAGAAACGATAGAATGATAGGATAAGCTAAGATTCATAGAGATTTGTTGAGCCAGGACATGATACAATCGGCTAAATATACGATAAATTGGGATTAGATACAATAAAGATAAAATGAGAACGGTGAGATAAAAAAAGATTGAGATGAGATAAAATACAGTACAATCAAATGAGGATAAGACATAAGATGAGATCAAATAAAACAAACAATATAAAATAATGAGATGAACTAGGATTTGATGATTACAGTAAAGCAGATGAGAGAGTAGACAACATTAACATATGAGATGAGATGCAATCAGATAAGAAAGGACAAACTGATAGGATAAGTTAAAATGTCATGATACAGTATTTGATGAGTTGGGGGATATGACACAATCTGATGAGACCAGAACCGTTTGATGATGAGATGAGCGGGTATGAAATGGATTAGAGTATGAGTATACTCATACTGTATTCATTCCCATACTCATATATATGAGTCTACTCTCTCATATATGAGTATGAGAATGAATCTGCGACAACATTGTTGTGTCGGCTGCTTCCTGTTCCCCCTCGGTTCCTCTGAAGGTAGGCAAAGTTTTTTTTTTCTCCACTGAGATCAAACTCGTTTCAGCTGCTGCTTCTGGCTCTGGTTTCATGTGATCTGGGTTTATGGCGCAAAGCAGAGAAACGAGTGTTTTAACTCATCCTGTCATCATCTGAGAACCCAAACCCTAAAACTGGTTTTACTCCAAGGACTGTTGTCTTGAAGTTAAAGGACAGTTTGAGCCATCGGCTTCCTTTAGTTCTGAAACCAGTTTAAAAACATCTGGACCAGAACTCTTTTATTTTGAAGTCTTTTGGACAAAAAGGGGACAGAGTTTCCGGTCCTCAGGTGTCCAACAGTTCAGGACCGGTCCAGACTGAGCATGCTGTCAATCCTCTGCAGAGGATTTTGGATTTATTTTGCTTCCAACAGTAAAAACTTTTTTTATTTTGGAAACCCATCGATGACTCTGTGACTGACGGGAATAATCTCGAGTCGCTCCGACGGTTAATGTAGTCAGAATCTGTGTGACGTCTGGGAGTTTATTCGTCGCTGAAACACAGAGAAAGTCAGCGTGGGGAAGATGGGCCTCCTGATTAAAATCTGTGGGGTGAACGTTCGGAGCGGGAGCGGTCGGGGTGCAGAGGTCCGGATGCAGATGGATGATAATTCAGTTCCTGGGAGAACGTTTGTCCGACTGCAGCTGTATATATTTCAGGGAAAATATTCAACATTCAGATTTTTTATTTTATTTTTAGGAATAAACATGAAGAAATCTGCATCTCCTGCTGCAGTTTGAAAAGTGATCAGCTGAAGAATCAGTAAACAGATCAATAATTGGATTGGATTTGTTTCTTCTTAAGCTCCGCCTCCAACGCCCAAATCAGGATGGAAATCCACTTCCTGTTGGATTAGGGAGCCGTCGGAGCATTAAAGCCTGCACCCGAGTCAGTTTATCAAACAGTCGAGTCGGTTCTGGTCAGAACCAGCCAATCAGAGCTCGGATCAGCAGAGCTCACAGAATAACAGACCTTTAAATGTCAAACTACAGTAAATGGCCGAACTTCAGCCGGTACGGACAGATTTGATGTAGTTATTTTTTATTTTATTCATGTGACATGAAGAGGAGGTTGTATAACAAAGCCGTGTGTTTCAGTGTCTATCTGTTAGCAAAATAGCCCAAGAACTACTGAATGAATTAGACGAAACTTCAGGAAATAGTAGTGGATGCACGTCTACAGCTGATCAGGTTTTGGAGTCAAAACAATTAAAGATGGCCGCCACAGCCACAAAAACATCCATCAGTTTTACAGATGCCAAGCTAAAACTTGGTGTGGTAGTGGCTGAGAGTCATTCCTAACATTTACTAAGAGTGACATCTTAGGATATCATGAACCTCTGGTACTGAAGGCAGCGGGCCTTGATCCACTTCTTTAGGACTTCAGTTGAGTCCTTAACGTGGGACATTTTTGTCCCAAAACCAGCTGTTTGTTGTTGTTGTTGTTGTTGTTGTCATCCCCCCCGAGTGAAAAGACTAAAATGAAACGTTTCACTAAATCGCTCCAGTTTAAAAATAAAAACTGTGACTCCAGTTGGTGCAAGTTTGCAGCCATGAGCACAACGAGACTTGAGGGTTAAGAAGGTTAAGACCACACTGGTAAAATTATTTTTTTATTCTGCCTTTATTGTCAAAGTTGTTTCTTTTTCTGTGGTTCTAATCATTTTTGGGTTAGACACACATTTCATGTCCCTAAAGCTAATTTATGTCAACCAGGGACCCCCCACTCACCCATTGCTCAGCTTTCAGAACGCCCAACCTTTGATGGTCCTCCTCAAAGGTGCTGGACCCGCTTGGAGTTAGCATCCAGTCTCTCACCGCTTTATCCATCAAGGGTTTTATTTGGGGGAAGGGGTCTTTCCCTCAGGTGGAGGAGTTCAGGTATCTGGGCTTCTTGTTCCTGAGTGATGGGCGGACTGAATCCACAGATCGGGGCCTCATCCTCAGTAATGAGGGTGTTGCTTTGGTCATTCTGGGTGAAGAAAGAATTAAGTTGAAAGGCAAATATCTGGATTTACTGGATTTACAGACATGTTGAGGGACTCCGTCATCCGGGGGAGCTCAGAGTAGAGCTGCTGCTCCTCTACAGGGAAAGGAGTCAGCTGAGGATGTTCATCTCTGGTCTGGGAACTTTTTGGGGTCCCTCAAGAGGAGAAGGAAGCCGTTTTCGCATTGACCGGCCCTCAATGGCCCGGGCCGCCCTGCCTTCTAACCCGGGTTCGGCGTGTTCGCATTTTACTTTTTTTCCCCGGGTCCGCCCTCATTTTGGAACCATCTCCACCGTGGTTCTGATCGGGCCGGGCTCCCCCGGCCCAGTTTGACGTCATTTACTGCTCACATTTGATTCGTTGTTTGCAGCAGGGGCTGGACTCGTTCTAACAACAACCACAGCGCTAGCTGAATTTCATTAAAATTTAACTACAGAAACCCCTAAAAAAATATTTGTTAGCTGAATATATATCAGAGTCAGAGTCAGAGTCAGAGAGAATTTATTGTCATTTGCACCGCATGTAGTACATGTGTTGAAAACGAGATTATGTACACAGGGTCCCAGTTACATCCAACAACAAATGCAAGAGAAATACAATAATAACATCTAGGATTAACTAAGAGAGACATCACATCAGCTAGTAATACACTAAGCCCTAATGTAGTAGAAAAACATCATTATAAACAGCAGCACGAACATGAGCAGATGGTCACAGATGAACGCAGCAACAAGAAACAGATCAGTACAGTATCAGTATGATGTGACATTTTGCAGTGTTTATTCTTATTATTTATTTATTCATGAGTCTGACAGCCTCAGGGTAGAAGCTGTTTCTCAGTCTAGTGGTTCTACATTTGATGCTCCTCAACCTCCGTCCCGAGGGGAGTGGTGCAAAGAGTGAGTGTGCTGGGTGAGTGAGGTTAGTGTTTCTGAGTTTAATTTTAGTTAATAACTGATTACAAATCAGCTTATGTATCAGCTTATGTTAGAACGTAAATAACACGAAGCGCGCACCCATTTCCGCCTTTCAGCGCGACCTGAATGTCATTAAAATATAACTAATATTGTCTAACTCTTGCGCGCAGCCAGGGTTTTAAAATATAACTAATAATCTCTAACTCCTACGTGCAACTAGAATGTTAAGAGGGATGATTACTTTATAGGCAAAGTGGACTCCTAAAATTCCAGTCCGCCGCTGTGGCTCAGAGAGATCGCGCACTGCTCTTACACTCTTTTATCTTGACCCGAGGAAGCGGGTTCGCTTCCCACCTGGTACAAAGTTATTTTACTTTTTTTTTTTATTGGAGTAAACAAAAAGGAGTTTGTTAACCAAACAAACTCCTTTTTATTTACTCCAATAAAAGAAAATAAAAAAATATTGGGTTTTTAGGAGTCCCCTTTATCTATATAGGAATCACCCCTCTTAACATTCTAGCTGCACGTAGAAGTTAGAGATTATTAGTTATATTTTAAAACCCTGGCTGCGCGCAAGAGTTAGACAATATTAGTTATATTTTAATGACATTCAGGTCGCGCTGAAAGGCGGAAATGGGTGCGCGCTTCGTGTTATTTACGTTCTAACATAAGCTGATTTGTAATCAGTTATTAACAAATATTAAACTCAGAAACACTAATATATATACTCAGCTAAAAATTTATTTTTTAGCGGCGTCTCCTCTCTTAAAACACTGTAAGCGCGCACACAAGAACACTCCACCCACGTCAAGTGAACACCCCACCCACTTCAAGGCTTGCTCTCCACATAATGCGTAATGAACGGGGGCGGGCCAGGGCTGGCTCTGGGCCAACCAGGGATGAGCCGGACTGGGGAGGGCCGGTCAATGCGAAAACGGCTGGAGAGTGTCTCTGAGGTGAGGGAGGTCTTGGTTTCCCTTCTGGACCTTTTGCTGCCACAACCTGACCACAAATAAAATGTAGAAGGTGGAGACACATTTTGTAAAGCTTCTTAACGCTGCACCCGTTTAATTCTATGGATTGTTTGTTTCTACTGTTCAAGACAAAAGACGACATGGGGGGACTTTTATTTTGGTGTTTGATCCTCGTTTATTTACCGATGGAGAGACTAGCTGCTGGAGAACGTGAACGTAGCTCATCTTAAGGAAATACGTATCACCTGCCGCCTTCTAGGGCTGTAGTGATACAATAATCTCACGATACGATATACGATATTCTGCTCACGATATGATATATATTGCGATATTCAGCAAACGATACAATTCAATACACTTTTGCGATTTTCTGAAAGATTTTAGAGGGACAGAGTAATAATGGTGACATTTTATGACTGTTATAGACTTGGATTGAATTAATTTAACTGAAACTGATTAAAAGCACCATCTACAGAATACTTGGCTCTGGTTGGACATGGACACAGACTTAAAGTCGACAGCTGGACAAAATGAATTAAAGAAGTGGTGAGAAAACATGTTTCTTTTAATTGAAACAGTAAAAACTGTAGCTTACATGCATTTGTAAAGTAAATAAAGTGCACCAAGTACCCTGCTCTGAATAGTTTGAAACTTTTTAACCTTGACACTTAACATCTGAAGGAATCACTCTAAGTGCTAAGGTGACAGTTGGATGTTATGATACTTGCGGATGAATATCGCTTTTTTACTAGGAAAGAAAAAATCGATATATATATCGCAAAATCGATATTATTACACAGCCCTACCGCCTTCCACAACAAAGTTTACACAAAGATGTTCCTTGATTTGTTGATGCTCAGAGGATGTGCTGGGGATGACTCTCAGCTACCACCACACCAAACATTAGAACCTGACCACTATATCGTTAAGGCATATATTTTAGGCCGATATAGACATTTGCAGTTGTATCTGTATCTGTGATAATTGTCCCATTATGTGCCAATATAAACACTTCTAATTTTCACCCCTAAAATGCTGGAACCAGCTGTAATTCTACAATGTATCCAGCAGAGGGCGCATGAAGACAACTTTCAAGTCATGGCCGTTCACTTAAGTTTCACTTTCAGTGCAGACGAAGCAGCGAGCAATACTGTGAGGTGTATGTTGCTGAGCAGAGCATGATAAGTTTATTTTAACTAATTGTAAAAAAAATCAACAATAATAAATTCTCTTCAATCCTCCAACCCGTTTGTCATTAGCTACATGCCTTTGACGTTAGCAAGCTAACGTTTACCGTATTTTCCGGCCTTTAAGTCGCTTTAGTCCAATATGTCCAATAAATTGGAAAAATCCATAAATATGTCGCTTCGCCCTATAAGTCGCATCTATTATGCGTCACCGCTGATACGTTGCGTATGTTATGCGTCACCGCTGACAACCTGAAATGTGGGCCGGTGTTTTGCCCTGCTGCAAATGGCGGCCACAGGAGCGTGCACGGAAGGCCTTTAACAAGATTAACACGGTAAAAACAATTATTTGTTTGCTGAAAATTATAGCAAAGATGTGTCTTAGCTTAACCTTAATTGTAAAATCAGCTGGATTTAACTATTAGTTTTGCTATGTGCACCCGCATGGGTGGGACCGATGCATTTCTTTCAAATTTAGCAAGATAAGCACTTAAAAATATATATTTAATAATAATAATAATAATGAATTTAATTTGTAACACACTTTTCATTAACAAAAATCTCAAAGTGCTAGCTGACATTATAGCAAAAGTGTTTCTGAGCTTAACCGTTCCTTAATAAATTCACATAATGTTCAAATCAGCTGGATTTAAATTATTTCGCTTTGATGGTCTTCCAAACGGTCGCGCTCGCTGCGAAAATAAATTATAAATACTGTACTGTAAATTGCATTTTCGCTCGTACATCTCCTAAAGCTAATACGTTGTAAATGTCCATCCAGTGAGTACTTTCTGTAAGTTTCATCAAAATCTGTTGTGTGGTTCATGAGCTATTTTGCTAACAAGGTAACAGTAGTTCAGACCTCCAGAGAGCAGGAGTCCGGGCTGCGACAGAGTGAGTCCGAGCAGAGGAGGCTGCCGTCGTACACATGAGCTGGGAACGGTCGGTGGACCCTAGCGGCAGAAAGTGGTACTGCTCCATTTTCTTCGTCAGAATGAATGGAAACGGTCATATCTCAGCCAAAAATTGGTCTAAAAATATGGGAAAAAATCCATAAATATGTCGCTTCGCCCCATAAGTCGCAGGACATGAAATTTTTTATTTTTTTAACTGTGATTTATAGGCCAGAAAATAAGGTAGCTAACCCAGCATAAGATATTGCATTGCAACACTTAATCCAGAACAATAAATCTAACGTAGTCGTAAAATATTATCAGTGTTAGTAACGTTATCTTTGTCATCCTCAGTGAAATACATTGTTTGTTTGAAATCTTTACTTCTCTGCAAACAAAAACAAAACAGTTGACGTCAATACTAATTAGACCTTCATCAAACGTGACTGACTAAACATTGAACAGGAAAGACGTTTCTTTGTTTAATTTATATTTTTGTAACACACTTGATAACTTTATGGTGAATAATGGAGGATAGAAAATGTGAACACACGTTATGACCCGTGCACCGCTTGTAAACCTGGTGTGGGACTAAGTATATAGAGCGTGGATCTGGTTAGCTTAGCTTCATGGTTGCTAACAGCTGCTCTAAATGTACAAAACCCGCTCCGCTCGCTGTTTTCTTGGATCCTTGGTGGGTGGACACAGCTCAAAAATTTCTGCCATTATATCGGCGGTCGCCTCAACCGCCCAGTACTGTATCAGTAACGGCGATAGCCAAAATGTCCATATCAGCCGGGCTCTGCCAAACATCAGCTCAGTGTCAATATGACTGATTTATAGCCGTTGTTGTGTTGGCTGTGGCAGCCATCTTGAATTGGGTTGACCAAGTTAGATATACATTCATTAGTTACCTTCCTGAAAGTTTCAGTTCCTCGTGAGATATTTTGCCAACTCATAAACTCACAGACTCTGGCAGTTACATGATCCCCCACCTTCCATGCTCATTTTATATTAAATGATCTTAAGAGTTTACAAGAATTTGTAAACGTTCCCTCTGAAAGGCTTTTTATTTAGTTTTTCTCCTCCTGTAGGTTAGGGTTAGCTCATTTTGTGAAAACTTGTGACAAACTGTATATACAAACCGGGTTCCAAAAAAGTTGGGACACTTAACAAATTCTGAATAAAAACTGAATGCAATGATGTGGAGGTGCCAACATCTAATATTTTATTCAGAATAGAACACAAACAGATCAAAAGTTTAAACTGAGAGAATTTATCATTTTAAGGGAAAAATATGTTGTTTCAAAATTTCATGGCGTCAACAAATCCCAAAAAAGTTGGGACAAGTCCATTTTTACCACTGTGTGGCATCCCCCCTTCTTCTTACAACACTCAACAGACGTCTGGGGACAGAGGAGACCAGTTTCTCAAGTTTAGAAATAGGAATGCTCTACATTCATGTCTAATACAGGCCTCTAACTGTTCAATCGTCTTGGGCCTTCTTTGTTGCACCTTCCTCTTTATGATGCACCAAATGTTCTCTATAGGTGAAAGATCTGGACTGCAGGCTGGACATTTCAGTACCTGGATCCTTCTCCTACGTAGCCATGATGTTGTGATTGCTGCAGAATGTGGTCTGGCATTATCTTGTTGAAAAATGCAGGGTCTTCCCTGAAAGAGATGACGTCTAGATGGAGCATATGTTGTTCTAGAACCTGAACATAGTTCTCTGCATTAATGGTGCCTTTCCAGACATGCAAGCTGCCCATGCCACAAGCGCTCATGCAACCCCATACCATCAGTGATGCAGGCTTCTGAACGGAGCGTTGATAACAACTTGGGCTATCCTTGTCCTCTCTGGTCCGGATGACATGGCGTCCCAGTGTTCCATAAAGAACTTCAAATCGTGACTCATCTGACACAGAACAGTCTTCCATTTTGCCACACTCCATTTTAAATGACCCCTGGCCCAGTGCAAACGTCTGAGCTTGTGGAGCTTGCTTAGAAATGGCTTCCTCTTTGCACTGTAGAGTTTCAGCTGGCAACGGTGGATTGTGTTCACTGACAATGCTTTCTGGAAGTATTCCTGAGCCCATTCTGTTATTTCCTTGACAGTGGCATTCCTGTTTGAGGTGCAGTGACGTTTAAGGGCCCGGAGATCACGAGCATCCAGTAGAGTTTTACGGCCTTGACCCTTACGCACAGCGATTGTTCCAGATTCTCTGAATCTTTTGATGATGTTATGCACGGTTGATGATGATAACTTAA
>JBBPBX010056810.1:0-18801 GCA_038048925.1 Garcialebias charrua | reverse complement strand
TCTGTTACATTGACCTTTGTTTACAGAAGCTCTGTGGTTATCTCTGACCTTAGTTTACTGAGGTTAATGAAGATCTTTGACCTTTGTTTACAGAAACTTTCTGCTTATATTTGACCTAAGCACTTTGCAGGGTATCTGCGGGGTTGTAAAAGGTACTAAAAGGTAGTAAATAAAATTAACACAAATTACAGCCATTAAAAAGTATTAAACAGTAATAAACATCATCTGACGAGGTGTTAATTTTTTTAAACCTACACAACTATATTTTTCCCGTTCAATCAGTGAAAAAATTCCTGTGAATTTATTTATCTTTTCTAATTTTATGTTCGAGTAGGACCTAAGCTAAATCAATGACGTCATATCGTCGTCAGTGTGCGTTTGCGCCTATGGCGTGCCGACAGAGCTTCCAGAACCGTCGTGGTTAGAGGACGCCAGATTCAGAGACTGGCTTCAGCCAACAGCCGAGAGGCTTATTGTCATTTCTGTAAAAAGACACAAGAAGGAGGAACGCGGCTCGTTTCTCTGAAATTTAACAAGAAAAGCTCATAAACAATGATTTGTTAGCTCGAAATTATAGCAAAGGTGTGTCTCAGTCCAACATTTGCTTAATAAATGTACTGTAATGGTCAAATTAGCTTTATTTAAAAATAGTTTTGCTGCCTTGGTGCTCCGTGAACGCGCAGAGGACGAGAACCAGGAAGGAGGAACGCAGCTTGTTTCTCCAAAATTTAACAAGAAAAGCTCATAAACAATTATTTGTTAGCTCGAAATTTTAGCAGAGGTGTGTCTCAGTCTATCGTTTGCTTAATAAATGCACTTTAATGGTCAAATTCGCCGGGGTGGTGCAGCTGTTTGACAGTTCCAAGCAGAGAGCAGAATGAAGGTGGGGACAATATGGCAGGCCAATTGAGTCATTAATAGCTGGTGAAGATTCTCAGTCATCCAGGACCTGGTAAATTCTAAAAAGTGCAAGAAAAAAACAATAAAGTATAAAGTATAGTATAATAAATAAAGTCCAGTTGTTTTTGTCTTGAACTTTTTTTAATTTGTCATTATAGCCACGTTTTCCTATTACATGATACAACAGCCAACCTCATGCCATACACCTGTTACTACTCTGCTGCCATCAAGTACTGCTGTTTTTTTTTTTATTTTTCAGTCAGAATGAATGGAAACGGTCATATCTCAGTCAAAAAATGGTTTATAAATATGGGAAAAAATCCATAAATATGTCACTTCGGCCTATAAGTCGCAAGGCATGTAAATTATGCAAAAAAACTGTGACTTACAGGATGAAAAATACAGTAGTTATTATTTTTCTCCCTCTCTTTTTGAATTGTGCATGTTTTCAGTGTTGAATCCTTTTAATTAAGCTGTTCTCTTTTCAAATTTACAGTTTTTTCGTTTGCCATTAGAGATATGTTGTGGGTGGGAACAATTAAATAACTTTTTGTCTTGGGTTAGATTTAAATAACAAATAGGTCAGTGCTTTTATTGAGGCAATAAGCAACTTGATGTGTCCAGTAATTGTTATAAAACTACATGTACTACCAAAGTTTAGGAAGAAAATGACAGTAATCTATCACTTTACAATTAGTTGCTCTGAACTAAGTACAACAGATTGCCGCTACGGTTGCAGCTCAGTGTCGTGATGGTATTAAAAAAATATTGTGATGGTATTAAAAAGGTATTAAAAGGTAATAAATTTAACTCGAGAATTTCTGTATACTGTACAGTATACCCTGACTTTGGTACCAGCTGCTGTTTTAAGTGTGCTTTATAAATAAAGTTTACTTGACTTGACTTTGTTTACAGCGTCTCAGTGGTTATCTCTGACCTTTGTTTACTGGGGTTAAGTGGACACCTTTGACCTTTGTGTGCAGATAATCTGTGTTTATCTTTGTTTACAGAGACTCGGCCATCTCCAGCAACAAGACCCCTCACAACAGCTCCATGGCCCACATCGAGAGTGTGCTGCAGCAGCTGGACGAGGCCCAGGGTCAGATGGAGGAGCTGTTCCAGGAGAGGAAGATCAAACTGGAGCTCTTCCTCCAGCTCCGGATCTTTGAGAGGGATGCAATAGATGTGAGTAGGAACCAAAGAGAGGCTCATGATAAGTAGTTGTTTTGCTTACGTGCTTTAAGGTACACACGGTCAAATCACAGTGGGTCTGAGCTAACGGACCATTGTCCATAAAAAGGAGATTTAGTCCTGCTGGTTTAAAGCTTTGCTGAGCTCACAGCAATCCTCTCACATTTGCTGCATTAAAATAAACATTTAGCTCCACTCGATGCGTCACGTCCACATGCTGGTTTCTACCAGCAGTCGACCGCGTTGGAGCAGCTTTTTCTGCAGCATCTCCCTGTGAGAGGAGATGCTTTGGTGCTCAGATCTGATGCCTGCTCTATTTAAACATTTCAAATGTACATACTGTATTGTGTCTGTTTTGTCAAAAAAAAAAACGGTTCCAGCTCTGCATGCTGGGTCAGGGAACGTGGTTAAATCCGTTAATCTCACATTAAAACACTGAAGTAGACCCACAAGCACACACAGACACTAGATCATTGTGACACAGAGCTCGAGCACGAAGATGGGCGGAGCAGGGATTTGTTCCCCTTCAGTCTCAGCTCCCACACACACTCAGGTAAATTAAAGTTATGACACGTCCTCCTGGTATTACTGGAAGTGTGTGTAAGGACGCAGTTTAGGTGAGACATACCTTCATTTTTTATTACTTATTGACGCTCACCTGTCTGTTGCTTCACACACCTCAGTCTGGAGCGTTCTTTTAGTCCGACGCATGAAGGAAATGGTCTTTTTTTACTCAGAAGGTGTTTTACTCAACTTTAAGAGGAGAGGAGATCAGACGAATGAGTGTTTGGTGAGTTTGTTGAATTTTATTTTAAGTTTAGCAACATTATATATATCAGACATCTGCATGAGTTGACAGGCTCTGTGTTCATTTGATGCAGAGAACACGATGGCAAAAGTCACAGCGTACGCTAAGAATATCAGAGTTTCAAGCTTCACTTTCAGGAATCGGTCGTCTTTTGTTGTGGCTGTCTTTGTTCATACAGTATATAATAACAAACATGCAAACTTCACCATTTCTCTTTTTCCAGCTTTTCTGTTTTATTTATTTATTTTTGGTTCTAAACTGCAGTTTTGCTAATTTTACCTTTTAGCTACTAGTTTAGTCATTTTAGCCTTTATCTAAATGTTTAATTGTCTCGGCTTTTAGCTGCACTTTAAGCTACACCTTTACAAACATTAGCTTTTAGCTACAATTTAAGCTATACTTTTGCTAATTTTATTTTAGCTACTGGTTAATCATTTTAGCTTCTATCTAAACATTTGATTGTCTCAACTTTTAGCTGCGGTTTAAGCAACAGTTTTACAAACATTAGCTTTTAGCTATAATGTAAGCTACACTTTTGCAATTTTTTTAATTTCAGTGTCTGGCTTTAGCTGGTACTTTGAATATTTTAGTTTTTAACCATGGTTTAAGCTATAGTTTTGCTTATTTTAGCTTTTAGCTAATCATTTTAGCTTTTATCTAAACATTTGATCGGCCCAGCTTTAACTATGGTTCAAGCTGCAGAGTTGCTCGTTAGCTTTTAGCTACAATTTAAGCTACACTTTTGCTCATTTTAGATTTTGGCTTCTGGTTTAATCAGTTTAGCTTTTAGCTAACATTTTGATTATTTTAGTTTTTAGTTATGGTTTAAGCCGTAGTTTTGCTAATTTTAACTTTTAGCTACTGGTTTAATCACTTTAGCTTTTAGCTGGTACTTTGAATATTTTCGTTTTTAACCATTAGTTTGTGTTTCACTACTGATGCAGTTAAACACTCGTTGGGCTGTGCTTCTCATGCTGCCTGGTTCTATCTCTACAAATGGCACAGCTCTGACATGAAGATATAGTTTACTCTTTGCCCGGCACTAGATAAAAGATGTGGCAACTTGTATAAAACTGGACCTAGAAGAGAAGAACCCCTGAGAGACGTAGCTGAGTGGTTCCAGGTGTCATGGTTTAGGCAGCGTGGGCAGTCAGTGCATCTGCTCCTCCAGCTGACCTGTACCGCTTCAATAAGTTGTCTGCCTCTATAGGAGTCAGCTGCCTGAGCTGGTATTAAAAATAACAATAGTCAAACGACTGGGAGCAGGTTATATGGTCCATTTGAATCCATGTCTTTGGCTCAGACCCTTTATCTTTTACAAATTATGAGAATAAATGAAGAGCAGAACATCGTCATTTACATCTAAAAAAATCAGACTGTGATTTCTGTCTTTAACATTAGAAGTGTTTTCCTCCTCTCCTCTGCTCATACCTCACTGACAGAAGTTTTTGTGTCAAGGTCGGGAACAATGTATCCACTCCAATGTCTCTTTCCTGCGGGGTCCCACAGGGCTCTATTCCTGGTCCACTTCTCTTCACGCTCTACATGCTCCCGCTGGGGTCCATCCTAAGGAAACATGGTATTTTGTTCCATTGTTACGCGGATGACTGCCAGATCTACCTGCCACTGAAACCAGCTAATGCAGGCTCCCTCCACCCGCTCCTAAAATGTCTGGATGACATTAAGACTTGGATGACTTTAAACTTCCTAAGTTTTAATGATCAGAAGACTGAAGTCATCCTCTTTAGCCCTAGCTCAGCTGTCGCCTCTGATCATATAAACTTGGACTCCCTCCAGCCCTACCTCAAGCACTCTGTGAGAAATCTTGGGATGGTTTTTGACTCTGACCTTAAGTTCGATAAACAAATCAGTTCCGTTCTGCAGAAGAGTTTCTTCCAACTGCGGCAGGTAGCTAAACTCAAGCCAGTGTTGTCCAGACCTGACCTTGAGGACTGAGAGAAACGCAATTTCGGTCCTGTGTATGTCCTGTACATATTGCAGTTCTGACAATAAAGTTGACTTTGACTTTGACTTTGACTTGAGACACTAATCCATGCGTTCATCACAACCCGCCTGGATTATTGCAATGCACTGTATGCTGGGATCAGTCAGGCCTCCTTCTCACGTCTCCAGCTTGTCCAAACTGCAGCAGCTCGGCTTTTAACCGGTACTCGTAGGTCTGAGCATATTACACCAGTTCTGTCCTCCCTTCACTGGCTCCCTGTGTGAACTAGAGTCGACTTTAAGATTCTGCTGTTGACCTACAAATGCCTAAATGGTCTCGCTCCCCTCTACCTCTCTGAGCTGCTGGAACCATATGTTCCCTCGCGGGCCCTGAGATCATCCGATCAGTTGCTTTTGGCGGTTCCAAAAACACGACTAAAGCTCCGAGGAGATCGGGCGTTTTCAGTCATCGGCCCCAAACTTTGGAACAACCTGCCCCCCAACATTAGGCAGGCCTCCTCCCTTCACATGTTCAAATCCCTGCTAAAAACCTTCTTTCTCTCTGGTATTTCATACTGTGTGAGCTGACTTAGTGTATATATTTTATCCTGTGTTTTCATTTTAATGCTGTTCTTATACATTTTTGTTATATTTTTACTGCTGTTAATTTCATAGTTTTACCATTAGTGTGTGATACGGTTTCTGTAATTTTTTTTAAAATCTCTTTGATGTTGTTTGTGAAGCACCTTGATAACAGTTTATCTGTTTTAACTGTGCTCTATAAATAAAGATGACTTGACTTGACTCCTCTTCTGTATTAACCATTCTTTCTGTGTCTTTGTCCTCCGTAACCATTTCTCGCTCATTTAGGTCATCTCAGACCTGGAGTCATGGAACGAGGAGCTGACCAAGCAGACAAACGACTTAGACACAGAGGATCTGACTCTGGCTGAGCAGAGGCTCCAGCATCACGCAGACAAAGCCCTTACCATGAACAACCTCACCTTCGACGTCATCCACCAGGGACAGGAGCTGCTGCAGTACGTCACCGAGGTCCAAGCCTCAGGTGAGGGACGGACCAGAACCACCTCCTGAATGTACAGTAGATGCTCTTTGTCTGTGCTCTGGACAGGCAGCGCCTTGCAAGGCAGTCTACCGCTACCGGTGTATGAATGTGTGTATGAATGGGTGGATGGTTGGTACTGTGAAGCGCTTTGGGGCCCCTCAAAGGGGGCTGGAAAGCACTATATAAGTAAGCTCCATTTACCATTTACCATTTGATGTCACTAAGAGTACTCGAGGTGAAATTTAAAACCTTGATAGAGGTCCTAGGACTCGATCTGTCGATTACTCGGGTACGCTGTTAAAGCCCTAGAACTCATATGGATGAGGTTCCAAAGGTTTCAATTGCGATCCAGGGAGGTCCCAGGGATATTACAGGTACGGTGGGGAAGGCAAGGAGCAGCTGAAGGGAGCACCAGTAGATCCACAAAGGGAAAAGGTGGTCCAGGGCATCAAGGGAACACAGGAGAATGCTGAAAGACACAGGAGCAAGGAATTAGTCTTTGCAGTAAACGCTAGGAACACAATAGTGTCCAGGCAGGAACACAACTACCACAAGGCAGACAATGCACCAGCGTCCGATAGGAGTCATCACTGCCATTTATACCCCAACCGCTCATCAGGGTAATGATCCAAAGGTGTGCATCCTTTGGTGCCATCTGGTGTAGAGGAGCAGTAGAAAGAAAATCCTAGAACTCCTACAGTGTGGCTGCATCAAGGTGTAAGGAAGGTCTCTATCCAAAATTTGTTCACCACATTAAAATCCAAGATGGCCACCACCATAATTATAAGTAAACTGACAACCCATTTAATTTGAGAAAACTATGCTTTTTAGTTTTTATATTGCTTACAAGTAAAGTTACCTCAAATTATTGGGGTGGCCAAAGATTAATCCATGGGGGCCAAGGCCACCGTTGGCCACCCCCTGGCTCCACCACTGCACCTGGTGGTGGATAAAACTACTCACTCAACTCTCCAGGATTTGTCACTCTGCATGGCTTTGGACAAGCCAAATAACATCTCCCTCTGTTCTTCTCCACAGTGTAACTCGTACACACTTGTGTGTTTTTCACCAAAAACATTTAGGTTTGTTTGCACTCACTGTTCAGTTCCAGTCCAGAAAAGCACTCATCTCCAAAACTACAAACATTCACTGTTCAAATCCTCAGGGATGGGGGACATTGAAGTACTTCTTGTTCCCGTGGTAGAGTTCAGTCAGAGCTAAAGAGGTTTGATCCTCAGACCTGCTGCTGCAGTGCCAATGAGCAAGACTCTGGACCCCTATGTTTTTGGGCTTTTGAGTAAAAAAAATAAAAATGTTAATATTAGATAGAAATGTATGAGTGTGCATGAATGAGAAACACATTTTAAGGCCCTTTTAGGAACCTGGATGTGGCTCTAACAATGTTTTTTAAATGTCTACTTTTTACTTTTTTTTTTAACCGTTGACAGGTGGACATAGTCTCTGTTCGTGTATCCATACCAAAGGGCAATGCCCCATTTGCACTGCCTCTACTCAGCCCCAATGGGAACCGCGCACGGAAAGAACCCTTTTGCATTATTACTTCAGCTAGTATTTTAGCTGATTTGAGGCTGATTTGAGTCCTCTTTTTGTCCCTGCTTCTCTGGTGGGACCGACCGAGCTCAGTCGAGCCGAGTCCGGACCAAAACGTGAACGCTGGACTCTGATTGGTCAGGGGAAGGAGTCACTGGATCAGAAACTTTTCACCAATCCGCCATTTGCAATTTCTCGGGATGCGGCGCAGCGGCTGGATCTATTTTAAAGATTTTAAAAACAATAATGACAACGCCGTGTTTAATGCTCAAGTCAAAAAAGGCGTTCAATACAGAAACATGTTGAAGTCCAGGTGTTTTTTTGTGTTTGGTGACCGACGAGTGAGCTGAGTTACTGCGGAGGACCATACGAGCTGCCGACCCGCGAAGCACGCGAGGCCCGACCCCGAGCCCCGGCCTCGCCTGCTCACAAAGGCCGGATTCTGAGGTGGGAGGAATGGGAGTCCGAGACGGAGGGCGGAAACGCTATTAAAAAAAAAAGTATAAAAATACGTTTTTTTTTTATCAGTGAATATTAAAAATAAATAAACGGTGCCGGCTTTATCATGAAATCCTGTTTTCACTTTGACTTTATTAAATAATATGTTAATTAAAGTTTACTCAGCTGAAAAATCATAAAAAGACAACATTGTTATATTTCCCTCCAACATGTTTAAAGAAGAAATACAGGCTTTGGTTCAACTTTATTCTAACCCACAGATGTACAAATCACAAAACAAGAATTACACTTTAAATTAAAGCTTTAAATCAAAGCTAAACTTTAAACCAAAACTAAAAACAATCTGTATATAAGAAAAATAATCTGTATACTGTACATCAAAAAAAGCTAAGTCTGGTCCTCTGGACATTCAAAAAACAAAACAAAACAAAGCTGTATACAAGAAAAAACAATCTGTATACAAGATACAAAACCACAGTGAGTGCAAACACATCAAATGATGAAGAAAAATATAGACATCCTGATGCATGCTGAATAATCCAGGTAGAAACATCTAAAAAAAGACTTCTCAGTCAGACTGAGAAGTCTTTCACATGAAAGAAGAACTGTTTCTACATTTTGTTTAGTTTTGTTTTTTGAATGTCCAGAGGACCAGACTTCACTTTTTAGATGTTTCTACCTGTATTATTGAGCATGCATCAGGATGTCTATATTTAAAATTCTATATAGAGAATATAGATGTTTTTGTAGAATCTGGTTCATCAGATTTAATTCAGTTCAGTTTATTTATGTATCTCCAAGCCACAACAGAAGTCATCTCAGGGCACTGAACAGAAACATTCATATATAAAAATAATAATTTAACATTATTTATCTGAGGAGCAGACTGCTTTGAGTTTAACTCTTCACAGAACTCTCATTAGCAGGACTTGGGTTCTGGACACGCCTCCAGAATCGGTCCTAAAGTGCAAGTGCAAATCCAGGCTGAGCTGAGCCGAGCTGAGCAGAGTAGGGGCTGATTAGGAGCAGTGCAAATGGGGCAAAAGTCTTTTCTGGTCCGGGCCTGCCCCAGGTGTGTAACCTGCCGTGTGTGGTACTCTTGCTCCAGGTGTGGAGCTGCTGTGCGACAGAGACGTGGACATGGCGACCCGGGTTCAGGACCTGTTGGAGTTTCTTCACGAGAAGCAGCAGGAGTTGGACCTGGCAGCCGAGCACCACCGGAGACACCTGGAGCAGTGCGTCCAGTTAAGGCACCTACAAGCTGAGGTCAAACAGGTACGCAGTCCAACGTGTAACGACACCAGAGTCCAACTGGCCGAACCTCAAACAGCTTAAACACAGTGGTGTACCCCCAACATGTTTATGAACATTTAGAGCAGCGGTCACCAACATGGTGCCCGCGGGCACCCGGGTGCCCCCATGGACCATTTGAGGTGCTCCCGGACTTGTTCTAAAAATATCACAACTCACTAAGCTGCATTTAAAATTTCATTTTATTCAGTTGTTATTCTTTTTTTGTATTTATATATATTTTAAAATGTCTATCTTAAGAATATGTTCTTAAAAATGTGTTTATTATAATTTTTTTTCAATTTACGCTTTGTTATTTCCGAACAGTTTATCAAACTGGTGCCCTTTGTATGACTCCATACCCACAAAGTAGCTCTCAGTTTCGAAAAGGTTGGTGACCCCTGATTTAGAGGCTTTTTAATTTGATCCATTTTGTGTTTGGAGGTCCGCTCACCCTTCAGTCCTCACTTTTATGCCCCTTTTCCACTTGGTGGCCCGGGTCGGATGTGACGTCATATTTGCGTGCCAAACGCGCGTTGGACAGCATTTCCACCTCACAGATGCGCCGCGCCAAGATTCCGGACTCATCTCAGAGCAGGGCTGAGGCCGGCTGGACCCGAACCGTGGGGAGGAGGCTGGACTGAGTTTGAGGAAGTGGCTGCCGCGAGGGAGCAAAGACGGAAGGACTTTACAAGATTAACACGGTAAAAACAATTATTTGTATTTAAAATTATAGCAAAGATGTGTCTTAAGCTGAACTATTCCTTAATAAATTCACGTAGTGGTCAAAACGGCAGGATTTAAAAAAGTAGTTTCGCCACGTGCACGCGCGTGCGCACGTGAGCCGGCTTTATTTCTATAATGTAGCTAAATAAACGCTTTAAAAAATATATTTCATAGCTGACGTTATATCAAGAGGGTGCTTGAGCTGAACAGTTCCTTAATAATTTCACGTTGTGGTCAGATCAGCTGGATTTAACAAAGTAGGTCGACACGTGCACGTCACATGCACGCGCGGGTGGGGTCGATCGGCGTTCTTTCTTTTAAATGTAGCTAAATAAAAGCTTAAAAAATATATTTCATAGCTGGCTTTATACCACGAGGGTTCCTCAGGTGAACAATTCCTTAATAATGTCACGTTGTGGTCAAATCTGCTGGATTTAAATTGATTTGTTTTGACTACTTCCAAACCTGTCACATGTGCTACGAAAATAAATTATAAAAAAATCGAATTTTAATTCAAATAACTCCAACAGCTTACAGTTAGTACATGAACATCTTGTGATTACACTCTGTTGGTTTGAAAAATATCTGCTTTGTGGTTTCTGAGATATAAGATGTGTGTTAAATACTAGTAGAAAAAAAAAGCTAGGTCGACACACTTATGTCTATAAAAAATCGAATTTTAATTCAAATAACTCCAACAGCTTACAGTGTGTACATGAACATGTTGTGATTTCACTGTTTTAGTTTGAAAAATATCTGCTTTGTGGTTTCTGAGATATAAGATATGTGTTAAATACTAGTAGAAAAAAAATAAGCTAGGTCGACACACTTATGTCTATAAAAAATCGAAATTTTAATTCAAATAACTCCAACAGCTTACAGTGTGTACATGAACATGTTGTGATTACACTGTTTTAGTTTGAAAAATATCTGCTTTGTGGTTTCTGAGATATTTGATATATGTATATATATCTTATATATATCTTATAAAATATATCTACATATAAAACCGTTTCTAGACTGAATTACCGGTAACCATGTTTTTCTTTTTTTACAGTTAAGAGGAAGAAGTCAACACCAGAATTTATCAACTTGTGTCTTCTGGAGGAAGCCCATGAGACAACGGGAAAAAAATCATTTAGGTGGATGCAGTATTTATTTTTGTGCTTTTTTCACTTCTTAGTTTTCATAATAAACATTTTATTTCTTAAGTGGTGTCATTGAACAATAATTTCCTAAACATATTTTACAATGTTAAGTGTGTACAGTATAGTGTTTGTTTAAAAACATACTGGAAGTTAAGAATATTTTCCATTTGCATTTGACCTTTAAAGAATCATAAGAAAAAGATTATTAGATTTGAACAGCCCTCCATCCATCCATCCATCCATCCATCCATCCTTCCTGATGTCGTGTCATGGGTAGTGCAGCAGCTTTTGCCAGGATGCACAAACGTCAACATGAACCCATCCATCCATCCATCCTTCCTGATGTCGTGTCATGGGTAGTGCAGCAGCTTTTGCCAGGATGCACAACGTCAACATGAACCCATCCATCCATCCTTCCTGATGTCGTGTCATGGGTAGTGCAGCAGCTTTTGCCAGGATGCACAAACGTCAACATGAACCCATCCATCCATCCTTCCTGATGTCGGGTCGTGGGTGCAGCAGCTTTTCCAAGGATGCACAGACGTCAACATCAACCCCGATGAAGCTGTTCTTGGATGCCCAAACGAGTTTCCTGATCAACAAACATTTAATTATTAATACTTTGTTTTTACGTTTAAAGAAACACGCTTTTAATGTTTAAGGGACAGTTTAAACCAAATTATCCATTTGCATTTGACTTTGAATTATCCCTAACAAAATATTACAGTTTAAATTTAATGAAATACTAACCTTTAATATTACAGGGCCAATTGAAACCTAATTAATTCCTAATCTGTACCTTACTGTAAAAATAGTTTAACTGATTACAGGGCAGTGCGATCGATGTGTTAAGCAATGTTAACAGGAACCTTGTGCATATATGAGAATAATCTTTATTATAAAGAAACAAAATGGAAAACACATGGGTTTAAAACAAGCTGAAAAGTCTATAAAGTAAGATTAGAGCATTAAATAGCTCAAGGGACATTACCGCCAACAGGTGGTGAGACAAGGTCCTGCAGGGTGTTCTTCTTCTAACGTTTAGTGGTGGCTAGTAAATAGCTTGAGGTAACACTACCGCCACCACGTGGTAGGACGAGTGAGATTCTACACCCCGCCCACAGAAGGGCTGCAGTAGTGAATGGAGACAAACCTACATGTGAGCCGAGCCGAACTGAACCAGACCGGACCAGACTGAGCCGCTCTGGGCCGAGCGAGTGGAAAAGGGGCATTAGAGTCTAACGTCCCTGTGGTTGAGACTGAGGGCAAACTGATCAATGACCCTTCGTTGCTCCAGCATACCAGTCTTACAGCAGAATGTGTCGGTGCGTGCTCAAACCGTATGTTCTGCCCCGACACGACCACAGTCAGATGACTCATCCAGGCTCAACAGTGTGTCTACCTGATGCCTTTATTTCTATTTCTGTTTGTTTCTGTACTGTATCTCTGTCTCTTCTTTTTGTGCTGCGGAGATTTAAGCGAGCTGCAGCAAAACGGAGATGCTGTCATGATGTGAATGTAGATGTTGAAGATAAAATCTCAAACGGAGACTCACGATGTGGCAGCAGGCTGACGACGGAAAACTTACTCATCTGGTGAAAACAGAAGGCACAGTGGCCGGAGGCAGGCCGTAAATCAGGACGAACAAAAGAACGCTACACATGGAAAATGAAAACACAGAAAAACATAGAAAACATGTGTTACGTTTTGACCACAGAAACCACAAGCTAAACATCCCAGAGGCAGAATTTCAGCCTCCAAAACTGGGCCTGATGAAAAGATTGGACTTTTACCTTCAGGGGGGAGTTTTATGATAAACACAGTGCTCACGTTTTATTTCCACAACAGCTCATAAACTCTGTTGACTACACGTTGTTCTGCAGTTATTAAATTGTTTCCGAACAGACTGAACTCAGTTCTGCCTGCAGCTTCAGCCACATGTCGCTCATCGACCACTAAAAGTTGAGCAAACCAGATGAAGAAACCAGAAATGAGCACCATAAATCTGTTTTTATCACTGCTTCTTCATTTAAAAAATATATATTTTGTTATAACTGTAACGCAAAAGAAGTTAGCCACCAAAGATTAAATATTTAAAGGAGACCACAGATAGGTTTTTAAAATTTTTATGGTATGTCTGTGGGCTATCCAGACAATGTTCATTCAATTTAATACACAAAATAATTCTTAGATAATCAATAGGGGTGTAACGATACACAAAACTCACGAGACGAGACAAATTACAGAGCTCGCGAGAACGAGACGAGATTTTAATATTAGTTCAAGAAAACTTCAAAGATCGGTTTTATGCCGCAAAAAGGCTTTTGTTCTGTTTTAACATGTATTACAAACCCAACTGATGTCTTCATTTTACTGATTGAATCTCCTTAGACCTTAGAACGTTCAACTTTGTTTAAAAAAAATAGATATTCACGCAGGACTTTCCAAAAATTGAACATAAATATCCGCATCAGCACTGAATCTGCCAAGTACCCTCTCGAATCTGCAGCCGTCACTCACCAGTGTTGCCAGATTGGGCGGTTCACCGCGATTTTCCTTCTGACTTTTGCGGGTAAAGAGTGCTTTGGGTGGGTGGGACTCTATCTGGCAACACCGGTCACACCGGTGTTTACGCGTGTCTTTACATTCGGGGCAGCGCCGGGACCCTCCATCAATGTAGAGGCGTCTGCGGCACCGGGACCCTCCATCAGTAGTTGGGGCGTCTTCTATAGCAACTTCATCCGGCGAAGCCATGCTGTCCGTGACGCTGACTTGCTAGGGGCTGCTGCTAGCGCTAGCATTAGCGTCTCGCGAGACAACGTTACCTCTCAACGAGAGATATCGCGGGAGTTTAATATCGCGAGATCTCGTACAACGAGATCTCGTTACATGCCTAATAATCAATTATACCCTTTTTAATTCTTCCATTTTTAACTTTCGTTTTGAACGACTGGTTTATGATAATGAGCTCTCATGGTCACGCCCTTCAAAGATCTGTTTACATTTACTCCGCCCTCTGTAAGAGCCAGTATCTCTAATCTGTTGTTGTTTTAGTATTAGCTCTTTTTTATTACTCATTTGACTTACTGTTAGTGCTAGCTTAAGATAACTTACCGAAAGCCGTCTGCGTGCGCCGCCATGAGCTGCTCCTTTTAGCCCGAATCCGATGCTAAAAATAGCTTGTTCCTCCTCCGCCCTTTTAGGTCCGCTCGTTGCATGCGGCGCTTTTGGGAGCGATCTCTGCTTCAGTCCAGACACATACACAAAGTTCACTGAGTGTTTCCAGTTAATTTATCCGTATGAGGCAACCTCTGACCGGACCCCACGCTCCTCAAAAGCTATCAGCTCCCAGCCAGCTCCCGCCCGCAGATGGTCTCTTCGCCGGCGGTCTGCTCGTTTTCCGTCTGCCGGCTGCTCGTTGGGAGCGATCGCTAATACGCTAAAAATTGAACTAAAACGTAAAAATAACAATTATACTTTATTTATAAAGCCATTTAAAACAACCACAGCTGCAACAAAGTGCTGTACACATGAAATTAAGAACATTTAAACAAAAGATGAGATGAAATCAGGAAAAACAACCGTCACGTCTATTATACTGAAGTGGGTTGAGCCGCACCAGGGGTTGCTAGGTGAGGGGCTGGACTCAGGTTTGAGGTGGGTTGTGGCTGCGGCTTGTAACGTCACAAACCGCAGGATTTGAAAACGAAACGTTTCTATCAAAGATAAATAAATATACTTAGAGTAAATAAACCACTGGGTGCATTTTTTTGGCACTAGGACTGTTTTTTTATGAAGTACATACCCAAAGTTGAGTAAAAAAAAACATTAAAAAGTGAATTTTGAATATGTGGTCCCCTTTAAAATATGTTAGTTTGTGGGCAGACTGCCAAGTAAATTAGTAAAAATTGTCTGCCACTTTACATTAAGGCTCCCCTTATAGATAGCTAGTAAATACTTTATAAATTAATTCCTCTATAAACACTCTATAAATCATTAATAACTGCTTATTGTGCATCAATTAGGGGTGGCAGAGAGACAAAACTAACCAGTTTGTTGCCAAATAGTGAGCCACATCTGTTCACCTATATATTTCATCTAGAGTTGTTATATTAAACATTTCAAACTAAGTTACTACCTTATAAGCACAATAATAATTTGTAAACCTATTTCTTTAGCATATAATATTGTACTTTATCTCTGCATTATAAGTATCTACAGTTGATATTATATCCTAAAAATAGGTTTACAAATGCTTATTGTGCTTCCAAGGTTCTGAAATGTTTAATATAACAACTCTAAATGAACAGATCTTGCTCACTATTTTACAAGAAACTGGTCGGATTTGTCTGTCTGTCACCCTTAATTAATGCATAATAAACAATTATTAATGATTTATTAAGTGTTTATATAGGAATTAATAATGTATATATAAACTATTTATTAGCCATCTGTAAGGGGAGCCTTATTGTAAATCAAATGTATTGTATCAAATTGTCTACAGCAGACACACTCAAGATGATAACTCTCTGAAGCCTGACATGTCCACTCAGAAATATTAATAAAATGTAGAGAAAGGAGCTGACTAATTTCTTGAATAGAGTTATTTTTGGACTTCTGAAACAAAAATCAGTTTTTGTAAAAGTTACAAAGACAACGTGGTGAGTGCAGCTCATTTCACCTGAAAAACTTGTGTCCAGGAGAAAAAAATCTGATGAAGATCTGTTTCATCCTCATCGTCATCCTCTGGTTTATGAGCTTTAAATTAGCTGGTTTAACTTCTAACTTCTTACTTTTAACTATATATTATCTCGAGTCAGAGGCAGCAACCACAGAAACTCATACTGATGTAATAGCAACACATCGATCATAATGTAAAATGTGTTTTTAAAATATCAACCACATTATTGTGATTTTATTTATGTTTTCCCACATTTTTCCAACTATGTGAAGACACTTTTTGTCCACCATTGCTGAGCAAAGGGGAATTGGAAATATCGCCCATCCATGCATGTAGTGGACATAATAAACAGAAAAATAAGTGAGGTACCGACTTCCATTTTGGTGTGTAGCTGCATCTAGGTGTGAGAAAGGAAATCAAAAATTGGGTTGCCACATCAAAATCCAAGATGGCCACCACCATATATTTAAGTAAACCGACCACCCCTATCATTTGAAGGAACTACCGTATGCTTTTTAGTTTTTAAATTTCTTAATAGTAAAGTTTCCTCAAATGGCTGTAGTTGCTCTTGGGGTGGCCAAATATTAATCTATGGGGGTCAAGGCCACCATTGGCCACCCCTTGGCTCCACCATTGCACCTAGTGGTAGATACAGTTTCTTCTTCCATTCACCAGGGCCCATCACACAGCTCCCTTTCCTCTTCACTGTAACTCCTACCCACTTACCGGTAAATGTCTTGCAGCAAAAACATTCAGGTTTATTTGCATTCCCTGTTCTGTTCCAGTACAGAAAAACACTCATCTCAAATACTACCAACATTCAGTGTTCAAATCCCTCAGTGATGGGGGACATCAATGTATCACTTGTCTTATGATGATGTAAAAGTCTAATCAAACCTGTGATAGATTAAGTAATATTTTTCTCTTGTAAATCAGCATTGTTTTCTCATCAGACCAGCTGGAACTTGTCTCATTTTGGAAATATAAAAAAATAAAAAACATTGTAGCCTCACATTAAGAGGGCCTTTATTTTATTTTTATTTTATATATTTATTTATTATTTAGAAGAAGAAGAAAAAAAAAAGAGGGCCTTTATTTGTCTTGTTGTTTTGGGGAATATTGTATAAAGAGGTTATATTTTCTCTTGCATCCATTCAGCAGCTGAGTGTAATTACAACATGGAGCAATTTCAGCTGCTGATATTTCAAAACAAAACAATTCAATCTAAAAACTAAAACTAGCAGCCCGAATATAAAATAAAAACAAAAACAGATCAAATTACACACACACAGGGTTGTGGCAGTATGATGGTAAGGTGAACAATAACTGATGTGGTTTTTTGTCATGTTTAGATGTTACATTTACTAATTTATAGATCTGAATCCAAAACTAATTTAACTGTTCCTTCAATCATTGGGATGGAAACTGGGCAAGTATTTCATATCCATGGTGCTGATATGGTTCAGGCATGTTCAGGAGACCTCAGGACTGACCCAGAACTGGCTTTGGCTTGGGATTGTCTCCTTATGGCTCGCACGTTATTTGTCAGGCCCCACTTTGAAGAAAGGACATTATTCAAGAGAACATAAAATAACTGCATGATTTAGACAAACAAAAATCATCAGGATTAATGCAAAAAATAACAATTATATAGCATTTGTTTCAGAACAGTTACCGTATTTTTCAGACTATAAGGTGCACTGGACTATAAGGTGCATAAAGCAAAACTAAAACATTTTGACAGATTTTTGAGCACCAAGTAACACATAAAATTGGTTCGAGGTCAATAAGCACAACCACATTTAATACATAAGGCACACCAGATTATATAATAATAATAATAATGTCTTGTCTGCCCATGGTCTTGAGCCGGAAAAGGGTAGCATGCCCTCTCCGGGTCGGGGATGAGGTCCTGCCCCAAGTGGAGGAGTTTAAGTATCTCGGGGTCTTGTTCACGAATGAGGGAAAACTGGAGCGTGAGATCGATAGGCGGATAGGTGCAGCGTCCGCAGTGAAGCGGGCGCTGTACCGGTCTGTCGTGGTGAAGAGAGAGCTGAGTCGAAAGGCAAAGCTCTCAATTTACCGATCGATCTACGTTCCCACCCTCATCTATGGTCATGAGCTTTGGGTTGTGACCGAAAGAACGAGATCTCGGATACAAGCGGCTGAAATGAGTTTTCTCCGCAGGGTGTCTGGACTCTCCCTTAGAGATAGGGTGAGAAGCTCAGTCATCCGGGAGGGACTCGGAGTAGAGCCGCTGCTTCTCCACATCGAGAGGAGCCAGTTGAGGTGGCTCGGGCATCTGGTTAGGATGCCTCCTGGACGCCTCCCTGGTGAGGTGTTCCGGGCATGTCCCACCGGGAGGAGACCCAGAGGAAGACCCAGGACACGCTGGAGGGACTATGTTTCTCGGCTGGCCTGGGAACGCCTTGGGATTCCCCCAGAGGAGCTGCTCCAAGTGGCTGGGGAGAGAGAAGTCTGGGCCTCCCTACTCAAGCCCGGTGCAGAGCTCTGCGCTGGACCGAGACCCGCGCCACGCGCGCGCGCTGCGCGTGGGAGGTTCACAGCAGAGCACAGCGTGAACCAGCGTGTGGCTCCAACAGAGCTCTGCTTTCTTCTCACGTTCTCTGTGAACAGCTGCATGCGGAGGGGGTCAGTTCAGTCCCCCTCCGCGTGCAGCTGATTGGTCAGACACCGCGCTTCGCGTAGGCGCTCGTAAAATTGGAGCTTGGCGCGCTCGCGTGAACGTTCAAAGGGCTTGTGCAGCGGCGACCTCACGGCGCTCACACAGCGGGGCGCCGCGCTCGCTCAAGCGCGGAGCTATGCGCCGGCCTTTAGGCTGCTACCCCCGCGACCCGACCCCGGATAAGCGGAAGAAAATGGATGGATGGATGGATGTCTTGTCTGTCATCTGTGTATGTTTCCCATACACAGACGAAATTCGTCTCTGCATTTAACCCAACCACCACCAGGTGGTGCAGTGAGCAGCCAGAAAGCGCCCGGGGAGCTGGAGAATTAGATGTGCACTCGTAGACAC
>JBBPBX010056809.1:11509-22639 GCA_038048925.1 Garcialebias charrua | reverse complement strand
TTACAATACCAGCCATCCACCCATTCATTCAGACATTCATACACCGGTAGTGGTAGCCTGCCTTGCAAGGCGCCATCCAGACCTACCGGGAGCAACTCGGGGTTAAGTGTCTTGCCCAGGGACACACAACACATGGTGGGCGGATGCGGGATTCGAACCTCCAACCTTCCGATCAGGGGTCGACTGCCATTACCACTACACCACGGTCGCCCACAATAATATTGTGTAATATTCTTAACTTCCAGTATGTTTTTAAACAAACACTATACTGTAGACACTTAACATTGTAAAATATGTGTAGGAAATTATTGTTCAATGACACCACTTAAGAAATAAAATGTTTATTATGAAAACTAAGAAGTGAAAAAAGCACAAAAATAAATACTGCATCCACCTAAATGATTTTTTTCCTGTTGTCTCATGTGCTTCCTCCAGAAGACACAAGTTGATAAATTCTGGTGTTGACTTCTTCGTCTTAACTGTAAAAAAAAAGAAAAACATGGTTACCGGTAATTCAGTCTAGAAACTGTTTTATATGTAGATATCTTTTATAAGATATATGTAAGATATATATACATATATCAAATATCTCAGAAACCACAAAGCAGATATTTTTCAAACCAACACAGTGTAATCACTACATGTTTATATACACACTGTAAGCTGTTAGAGTTATTTGAATTAAAATTCGATTTTTAATAGACATAAGTGTGTCGACCTAGCTTTTTTTTTCTACTAGTATTTAACACATATCTTATATCTCAGAAACCACAAAGCAGATATTTTTCAAACCAACAGAGTGTAATCACTACATGTTTATGTGCATACTGTAAGCTGTTGGAGTTATTTGAATTAAAATTCGATTTTTTAATAATTTATTTTCGAAGCACATGTGATAGGTTTGGAATTAGTCAAAACAAATCAATTTAAATCCAGCAGATTTGACCACAACGTGACATTATTAAGGACTTGTTAACCTGAGGAACCCTCGTGGTATAAAGCAGCTATGAAATATATTTTTTAAGCTTTTATTTAGCTACATTTAAAACAAAGAACGCCGATCGACCCCACCCGCGCGTGCATGTGATGTGCATGTGTCGACCTACTTTGTTAAATCCAGCTGATTTGACCACAACGTGAAATTATTAAGGAACTGTTAAGCTCAAGCACCCTCTTGATATAACGTCAGCTATGAACTATATTTTTTAAAGCGTTTATTTAGCTACATTATAGAAATAAAGACGGCTCACGTGCGCGCGCGCGGGCGCGCGCGTGCACGTGGCGAAACTACTTTTTTAAATCCTGCCGTTTTGACAACAACGTGGAATTATTAAGGAATAGTTCGGCTTAAGACACATGTGTGATGTAATTTTTAATACAAATAATTGTTTTTACCGTGTTAATCTTGTAAAGTCCTTCGGTGTTTTGCTCCCTCACGGCAGCCACTTCCTCAAACTCAGTCCAGCCTCCTCCTCACGGTTCGGGGCCAGCCGGCCTCGGACCTGCTCTGAGATGAGGCCGGAATCTTGGCGCGGCGCCGCGCATCTGTTAAGCCTAGGATATAGTTGACGCGTCGCATAGGGCGCGCGGCCAAAGTGACGCAATCGCGAAGTCCCCGCCCCCGCGCTTTGGCCAGCGCGTTGGTTTTGCGCGTGGTCGTGCACCTCCTAGATTTTGAAGCTCCGCAAGCCTAGCGCGCGCGCCGAATTGATTGACAGGTCGGGTGTGGACCTCACCGACAGTCTTCACGCCAGAATCTGCAGCTGTCTGCGCCGCTGTGGTCGTGGAAACGGCGTCGCGACGCATGGAGGAATGTTTTGTGACACAAAATGTTAAAATTCTCCTTCATTCCTGATCTGGAGTCGGACTTTTCTTTTGTTTTTTCGCCAAAAGTCACGTGATCGCTTTCTCCTCCGCTGACTCCATGCATTGAAAGCCGCAAATAAAGACAACAGTTCAGCACGCGAGCAGAAAGCTATTTGTTTTTGTTGTGTGATTTCAAACAGTTCTTCTTCTACGGTAGATTTCTTCTTCTACACCCTTTCTTGCAACATATGCACAGGTTTTAGAGGGTACTGCCACCTGCTGGTCCGTAAAAGAACAGCACTTTGCCATGCGCTGCCGTGCCACACTATAAACGCATGCACAGTGCGCGCGCAGCACGCGCGCTCCAGCTTGCGGACCAAAGCGCGACTATATCCGAGCCTTGGTGGAAATGCTCTCCAACGCGCGCTTGGCACGCAAATATGACGTCACATCCGAGCCGGGCCAACAAGTGGAAAAGGGGTTGTCTCTCTCTCATTGTGTTACAAATATTTGGGCTTCCTATGTTTCCGTAATGGATTTTAGAAGTGTTTTTAAACTTTATACACTGGGGTGATGTGTTTGGAGAAAATCCTTCAAGAAAATACTCCAGCAACATAAGGAATGGTGAGGATGTTTACATTTAGCAATTTTTACTAGATGAGACAAAAAACAAACTGTGAGTTAGTTTCTTGTAAATGTCAATGTTGAGGCATCCGTCTCTTTCCATGTCCACCAAACTGTCCAAAACTGACAACTTGTCAATACAGTATATGAAATTCACCAGAGGATGATGTTGTTGTTCATAGAGTTGACCCATGTTCAGGTCTCTTTTGTAAATGAGTCCCAGAGGCTCAATGGGATTAAGCTGTATAAATAAAGGTTGAATGAATATTCTCAAATCTAAAGAGATTCTTACATTCTTCTGTGAACTCCAGAGTCCCTGAACATGACTTGATTTTGACACATGAGAAGTGTGAAAAAGTCAGAGTGAAAGGTAGGAGAGCGGAGGAGGAAGAACAAGAGATCACAGCTGTCTTTAAAAAAAATAATATATATTTTACTGCTAAATCTTTACTTTTCAGCTGCAGTAAAGGAATTGTGGCACCGGTGTCATTAACTCATGAACTATAAACAGAGAAAAATAACATTTCTTCTCAATAAAGATGAAAAGAGTGACATGGTGAAGGATGGCAGGAGAAGGAGAAGAGGGAGGAGGTTGAGATGGAGAGTGTTCAAAGCAGTGTTCACAGGCAGAAACTGACTTACTGAATGGGGTGTCTGCATCTCAGTCAGCTTAAACCATCTCCAGGTCTCATTCAATAGGAGCCCTGCACTCCAGAGACTGACGTTTGATTTCTAGCTTTGACTTCCCCCCCTTCTTCTTCTTCACCTGCAATCTTTTCTTTTGTTCTTCTGCTCATGTTCTTTTTGCTGAGCATTTTATCTCCATTTTTAAGCTCCACATTTTTTTAAACCCAAATCTTAATATTTTACCCCTCCTCCAAGCTCCCTCTCTCCATTTTTGCCTTGTTTCCCTATTTCTCACTCCCTCTCTTTCTGTCTCTCTCCCTCTTTGAGAGAAAGGAAAACAACATCAACGGCGGAGCCACACTAACAGCACATGCAACAGGGAGCACACTGCACCTTCTGCTTCCCCACCTTTCTCTCTCTGAATATCATTTTTCTTGGAGGAAGGTTTCAAGACAGAGGAGAAGATTGCAGGAGTGGAGAGGAGCTGGTTTAGATCTGTTGCAACACTCTAATGGAAAACTCAGAAGAAAGGCAAAAAAAAAAAGAAGGGGTTGGAAATTTTCTGTTGCATCTTTTTGAACGAAAAGAGAAGCCGTAACTAAAGAGGAGAGACAACTAAAGAGGAGAGACAACTAAAGAGGAGAGACAACTAAAGAGGAGAGACAGAGCATTAACAGGTGGTTGGGACTTGAGTGAAGATGCCACCTGTGGCACCGGTTTGACTCGAGAACAGCCTCCTCGTTGGACCGTGGTTGCCCTCCGCTCTGCGTATCTTGGCTAAATTTGACAACACCGATGGCGTCCAAGAAGAAGTGGACAGAGAGAAGAGAGTTGAGAAGGGACCGTCCGTTCTCCACTCGGGATGATTCATCTGTTGCCTCTGGAGCATCTGGGCCAGGGCGTTCCACCACGAGAGGGCGTTTCTCAGAGTCGTGGAAGAGGCTCAGCTCCAGAGGGGGCTCCACCAAGAGGGGGGCGCTCAACTCTCAGCAGCCACCGGTAAGATAGTTGGAGGTTACAGACCCCCCTCTACTTGTTCCCCAAAGATCAATCGATGGCCTGGGTGCAGGGAGGGGACTGGAACAGGAAAGGCTGGAGGAATAAAGCATCTGTGAGGGATTAGGAAGTAAATGGAATGGAGAAATTTGGATTTGTTGGCACATTTGCCATTTGGTTTAGAGGGTTGTAAGAACACCATCATTTTTAACTGGCCCCACCCATCACTGCTTGCTCGCTGGTAATACTACAACAGCTTTTGTAATTGTTCAGTTAATTGTCACTGCGCAGATGTTCTTATTTTAACACGATCTTCAACCACCTGTTACCTTGGGAACAAGTTACTGGGTTTAGAGCAATTAATTCATTTATGCCTGAGATGTGTATGTACTATAAACTTTACTAAAGTAATGCAATTCTAACTTTTCTATAAGTGCTGTGCATGCGACGTTTGTTTCCTCTTGGCGCTCTAAAACAAATTATTAACCAAAGATTGCTGACGACTCTATTGTCTGCTCTTCCTGTAGGCTACATAATAACAGAAACAGCAACAAGCTGGTCTGTGAAAACCATCAACAGTGGATTTTTAATGGGAGGAAATGGTGTTTATCACTGATTCATCACATAAAATATACCTAACAATGTCTGGACAAAAGATGAGATGACTCATTGGCAAGTTAGACATTTTTTAACGGTAGCTGTTGGTTTTACTACTTCATAGTACAATGTCTAATGATTATTGTGTACCCGGTGAAGGTGTTCTCAGTTTTTGTAGCCCTCCTGGTCAGGTAAAACTGAGTGTTGAGACAGCAACAACTCTGAATGAAACACCTTGTAACTGTGACTTTCCTTCCCTCCATTGAGTATGGTGACATTATTACATGAACGCTCCTGCAAGCACCTTGCAGATGTTGGACGCTGTCTATCACGGTGCACTAACACTGTGCGCATAACTGGCTGTAAGTACCGTACCCACCCCGAATAATATTTTATACCGCTTTATAATGTAGCTGTTTCGTTTTCTTTTTTAACATCATTTTCTTCCATTTCTTTTTCATTTTATATGCTTTATTTTACGATTGTTTACTGTTGTCATCATTCTTTGTTAAAAACAGGTCTCTTGTAAATAAGTCCTTGAGGCTCAGTGAGGCTAACCTGTATACCATATTTTCCGGCCAATAAGTCGCACCGCCTTATAAGTTGCATCAGTCCAATTATGTCCAATAAAGTGGAAAAATCCATGAATATGACGCTTAACCCTATAAAGCCTCGGATATAGTCGCGCTTTGGTCCGCAAGCTGGAGCGCGCGTGCTGCGCGCGCACTGTGCATGCGTTTATAGTGTGGCACGGCAGCGCATGGCAAAGTGCTGTTCTTTTACTGACCAGCAGGTGGCAGTACCCTCTAAAACCTGTGCATATGTTGCAAGAAAGGGTGTAGAAGAAGAAATCTACCGTAGAAGAAGAACTGTTTGAAATCACACAACAAAAACAAATGGCTTTCCGCTCGCTCGGGGAATTTAAAACATTTGAATCACATAAAAAACATTCCTCCATGCGTCGCGACGCCGTTTCCACGACCACAGCGGCGCAGACAGTTGCAGATTCTGGCGTGAAGGCTGTCGGGGAGGTCCCTACCCGACCTGTCAATCAATTCGGCGCGCGCGCTAGGCTTGCGGAGCTTCAAAATTTGGGAGGTGCACGACCACGCGCGAAACCAACGCGCTTGCCAAAGCGCGGGGGCGGGGACGTCGCGTTTGCGTCACTTTGGCCGCGCGCCCTATGCGACGCGTCAACTATATCCGAGGCTTAAGTCGCAGGGCATGCAAATGAGGCAAAAAGGTGTGACTTATAGGCCGGAAATACGGTAAATAAAGTTAAAAAAAAAAAGAGTAAATGAGTTATATATATAAAATATATATAAAATACTAAAAACAGGAACATGTCTGCATTGGTTTTGCCATGAACTTAGTAGATGTTTGAAGCCACTCAGAGAGGTCAAGGTCGAGAGCTTCAGATCTTTTTGCAAGATTTTCCAGGAAACAGGAGCAGAGTAGGAGAAGAAGACCCTTTTGCCTAGTTCAGTCCTCACTGAGGGAACACTGCAGATATTAATGTCCTGGGAGCGCACGCTGTAGCTGCACTCACGCTCACTCATATGTAGGAGGAGATGTATGAAGGAAACAGACCAAAGTGAACGAGTCCTCAAGGCTCAGTGAGACTAACCTGCATAAATAAAGGTTGGGAGAAAAAAACAACACAATCCAACTATTAAATGATACAAGGACCATAATGATTAGCATTGTCAAGTTAACACAACATTTTGTTTACATAAAGTATATGCAGTAAGTTAAGAACAGCTAAAATACTGCAGTTCTTTCTGCAGCAGTGATTAAAAATGTATTCAGCTTGATTGTACTTTTTTAAAGCTCTTAGAAAATTGTAAATTTAAACGGAGCGTAGTCCTCGGACTGTTTTGAAATCTGCTTTCTTATGCACATTCAAACCCCTTCTTGCGTTTTCATGTTCTTTCCTTTGCTGATTTCGTCCGTGCACCTGCTTCAAGGTGTCGTGGTGTTCGCCGTCCACTGTCATTGCACCGTGTTGGAGAAATTCTTTTCAGCAGTGATGAAACTTCTCTGCAATACAGCTGTGATCCATGTAGGGTTCTGCCAGCTCATTTTTAAAATGTAGAATTTTACTGATGTTTATGGATCAAGGTCAGAATGAGTAAAACTGTCTGCTGCTAACGGACTATCACACTTAGCCAATCTGTGGAGAGATTTTTTGGCAGCAACATCTGAGCTGGAAGATGAGTGGGAGCCCGAGATACGCTCGGGTGGAGATTTGAGATCCATTTCTGGTTTCTCAGTTGTGCTTCAGCAACCACTGATATTTTCTATGGTTCACATATTTTGACCCATTTTTACCATTTGGATTTCATGATATTGTTTTACTATACGTTCTTGAGGTCAGTGCAAATCAAGAATATGTAGACGTTACCCAAGTGAAAAAAAATTACTTGTGTCTGTTTCACCTGCCGTACTTGTATCATTTATTTACGTGATTGAGGATATGTCTTGTGGGATTTGTGTTGCTTCGACATCAGCCACAGTCACTAAAGTACTACACAAATATCAAATGTTTAAGTTCTTTTGATGGCTGTGTGTGCTCACTGGTCTGCTTTTAGTGCAATTTCATGTGTGACTAACTAAATCAGTGGGATAGAAAGTTGAGCAAAGAAATTGGAAAACTTTGAAAATAGGAGAATCCAATACTTATTGATCGAACTGAAAGAGAATTAGAGGCTGAGACAGTTAGGAGGAGGGAGATTAAAGAGCCTTAGGAGAGGCTAAACAATCTCACTGTGTGTTTCGTGACGGCGAATGTCTGTATGTTACAGAAACACCACTATTTGTTACATTTATAAAAGTCATTTTGCATTTAGGTGTAAAATATCTTGAAATGCAATTAAACAGATTTAATAAGTGGAGCAGAAGCATAAATCTTAATCATGGAAATATTTTTCTTTAAGACATGTTCAAGCTATTTCAATTTAGGAGTTTTAGTCAGTGGTGTGCAAATTATTTTAACAATTCAAAAGAATTAGAAACTGCATTCGTGTACGTTCTTATTTCACTGAAATGTTCAACTACTCTCAGTTTCAAAATAAACGGATTGATATTTATTTATCAAGTTACTGTGACCTTGATGCCATCTTACAGCAACTGATATACTGTATTCATTGCCAGATTAGGTTTGGTTAGCATTATTGGCATTTTATATAAAAAATATATAAAAATTCCAGTATATTTTGTCTTCTCTCCAATAGTCTGTGCTGATAATGTACCCAATTTGTATTTGGTCAATAAAAAAATGTTGGAAAGTAAAACTAAAAAGATACAATTAGGCTATAGGAAGAACACCTATTTTTTGAAGTGGAGTTCTGTGGAGTTGTTGTCAACAGTCATCATCTTACCTGCAGTAGGATACAGGCAGCATGATCTCAGTTTAAAGAATCAGACAGAAGTCAGGCTAACAACAGGTAGTTCCCGACTTACGACGGAGTTCCGTTCCTGCGCTGCGTCGTAACCCGAATTTCGACGTAAGTCGGAACATACTTAAATACTTCACCTTATACGTACAGTACTGTATTTTACCAAGCACTTAGCCTATCCTAACATAGTACCCTACATAATTATCAAAACACACATACATTTGGGAGCCATAATGAAGGGAAAAAAGATTTAATAACCTACTGGTGCTGGTGAAGCCGTTCCTCCGTCTCTCCTCTGTATTCTCTATTGCGTTTACGTTGTAAAACCGCCGTCCATAAAACAACTACTTTTCCACAGCTGCTGCCTGTTTCTGCCTGTCCAGCTTGCTCCAACAAGTTTTTTTTTGTTTTTTGAATGTCCAGAGGACCAGACTTAGCTTTTTTAGAGAGTACAGGGCAGCTGTAGCCTCCGCAGCTAGTAAAACCGGAAACTGCGTAACTCGGCTTTTCAAAATAAAATAAAATAAAAAAAAAAAAAAAAAATTTAATAGGAGGTGCGTCGTAACCACGAAACGTCGTAACTCGAGACCGTCGTAAGTCGAGGACTACCTGTACTCATCAAACTGAAGTCAGCTCCAACCATCTTAAGCACCTTAGACCTCAACAATTTCAAATTAGTTCACATAAATACATTAAAAAAAAACTTTAGACTACACAATGTTTGCATCTGGCAGCATGGTGGAGTGTTACTGTTGGTAGAAATGTCACCTCTCAAAAAAAAGGTTGCAGGATCGATTCCTGGCCTGAGACCTTTCTGGAGTTTGCATGTTCTCTCTGTGCATATGTGGGTTTTCTCTGGGTGTTCCTGTTTCCCCTCCCGCATGTTAGTTCATTGGTAACTCCAAATTTTCTCTAGGAGTGATTGAGAGTTCAAAGTTTGTCATGTTTGTCTCTATTTGTCTTTTTGATGGACATGCAACCTGTCCAGGATGTACGCTGCCTCTCATACACTGTCAGTGACCTGGGAAGGAAAAAGTGGGTAAAGAAACTGGATGGATGGATTTTTGCATATGGCAGTCATTTATTTAAATGTTATGGTTATTTATGCAAAAGACTGGTACAATCGATACAAGCTTCCAGTTATTTTCGTTAAAGGATAAGATTTTAGTATTTTTATACTCACAGATTCTAGTCAAAGATTAATAACACATTTTGTCAGTAACTGGTCTCCAAAAGGTTTTTGAAAAGTGCTTTTAAAGNTTTTTTTTTTAATAGAGAAAGAAAGAAAAGAGAAAGTGAGACAACAAAACAAAACAAAACAACAAAACAACAATTGTCCACAGAAAGAGCACAAGGCAAACACACCAAACCTCCGTCCTAAACACACCAAACCTCAACTTATTTTTTAAAATAAAATAAATAAATGTACAGTACTGTACAGTTACCAAGTACTTAGTCTATCCTAACATAGTTTTCAAAGATGAAGGAGTGAGTTGAATTGTCTCCCTCCTCCCTAGCAGGCTCCATTCACATAAAGGGGGCTAGCTCCCTTTATGTGAAAGGGAGACAATTCAACTCACTCCTTCATCTTTAAAAACTGTGTTGTACAGTACTGTACATTTATTATTTATTTTAAAAAAATTGTATGTGCTCCGACTTACGGCGATTTCGTGTTACGAACGGTGCGTAGGAACAGAACTTGTTTGTAAGTCTTGAATAATGATGTAATTTAAGATATCTTTAATAGTAATTATGACTAGTCAGAAATAAAAGTGAGATATCTTGAATGAAAAATAATGACTAGTCAAAATTAACTTAGAGATATCTCAAACTGTATTTTTGACTAGTCAAAATTAATTTTAAGATATCTTGAATTGAAGCCTCCATACAACTCAATGGTAAATCTGACGTCATTTACTGTATACTAGTCAGAATGAAACAATATCTCAAATAAGTATTTTGACCAGTCAAAATATAATGAAATACAAAGTATATCTTAAATAACTAATATGTCTAGTCATAAATCAATTTCAGATATCTGGAATGTAATTGTGGCGAATCCGGTTTTATGTTAAAATGGCTTGCCGTAATGAGGGTTTAAACTCTGACAGTTGAATTCTTCTTTCCTGAGGCCATGAAAGGGTCTGTGACAGTACAAAGCCAGCATGCTGAGTGAAGACTGTATTTACATTTGCTGGAAGCAAACAGGAGGTGGTAGGTGACTTCCTGCCTCCATCTGCGACCTAAATGGAGATCAGAGCGCTCAGCTGAATCAGAAAGAGCTGAACAGTCACTTATTTTATATCAAGTCATCCCAAACCGTCGAGACCAAACAAACAGGGACATTTGCATGCATCTTGATGAGCAGTAATCTGAGTGTGGGTGGCGAGCTTTTAAAACACTGATGATGAGGTTCCCTCATCCCTAGTCTCTTCAGTCCTTCAGCTCTGCCTGCAGATCCATGTGTCACACAGAAAACAGGACAAAATGAGGCAGAGTCGCTTCATGGTTGTACACTGTGCATTCTTCATCAGTACGCTCTGCATCCACCATCACATACAGAGGTTAATTACATCTCTGGCATTTACCTTGAAGGGAAAGATCAAAGTGACGATTTGCGTAAAGGTTATGAACAATTGATATCTTACCTATAGATACGTATTTGAATAGACTCAAGATGAAGAAATGATTAATCACTTTAATTATTTCATGTAACGAAAATGGACACACTAATTTATTTATTGGAGAGTGTTCTATTTGTGTTTCACTTTCAAAACTTTTCAAAACCATTCCAGCTTTCTTGGCCAAAATACTATGACAACGTCCCCATGTCTCTTAGAAACAACGTTTCCTACTTTGACTTTGTTGAATACTTACTTTAACACCTCTGTTTCCCTGCAAACCAACCAGCTGGCTATAATTGATTGCACCATCCATTTCCCCATGGCAACAAGAAATTACAATGTAGGGCATAATGACTGCGTTCTGCAGTACGTCTGAAATTCATGAAATTGGCTTTTCTTGATATTTTTACCTGCAGCCTTCTTTCAAGCTTCAGTGCTCAGTATAATTGACCTTTTTA
>JBBPBX010056809.1:0-10587 GCA_038048925.1 Garcialebias charrua | reverse complement strand
GTAAATCGGGGACTACCTGTATATATATATATATATATATATATATATATATATATATATATATATATATATATATATATATATATACCTACAGAATAGCTTTTTGTATACTGTATATTGCTACAATAGTATTCAGACAGTGTGTGGATTGAGCAGATTAATGCCACATTTCTTTCTAAAACTAATAACAGGAAAATATTTATCTCCAGTTTGTAACAATGACTGCTGCGTCATCAGCATCAGAATCAGAATAGGCTTTATTATTATTGTACCGAGATGTACAGCGAGAATATGTTTGTACAGTCGTCCGAAAGATGGGCGGAGTGCACGTAGTTGTTGCTACAGGAGTCTGGCCTTTTATTCTTTTCAGAATACTTTTTTCTTTTTTAGATAGAAAAGCGAAAAAAAGCATGAGGATAGGACACTGGCATTACAAAAAAGATCTGTTCACACCATGTTCTAGCAGGGCACGATTTAAGACGTAAAAAAAACTCTACCAGCCATCACATTTATGAACATGTTATATGCATTTGACAGTAAGGCGGTTCATAAAGCACTTCCAGTTAGACCAGGGGTGTCAAACCCATTTGGATCTGGGGGCCGCATTCAGCTTAATCTGATCTCAAGTGGGCCAGACCAGTAAACTCATTCCAAAATTACATAGAACGAACAGTAAGTCCACTTTTTTCATTGTATTAGTGCAAAGAAGAAATAAATTATAAAAATCTTTACATTAAATTAATTGTCCTTTTACACTTTTACTCAGTTTAACATGTATTTAAGACTTAAAACACATTAAAAAACTGATGTGATTGCACAACGTTTTAAAACATTTATTCAACAGTTTTATAGGAAGAAGTCCATTTTTTTTGAAAAATCCGACACTCTGTGTCGACTTTTCTCTTTTTTGAGGACATTCCGCTGATGAGGGTGTCCGACAGCCCGTTCCAAGAGAAAAAGCGGGTAAAGCGATTGAACTGACTAAAACACAGCACCTCTGGGTCCTAGAGGCACTGTGTTTGAGTAGGAACTGACTAAAACACAGCGCCTCTAGCGGACAACATAGGAACTGCAGATTTTTAAGAAAACGCTTCTTTTTAAAAAATAATTCAGATTTATCCTTGGGCCGACTAAACCCCCTGGCTGGCTAGATCCGGCCCGTGGGCCGTATGTTTGACACCCCTGAGTTAGATCATAGTCCTGATAAGATGATGGTCAGCTGGCACAGTACTGATAAGCCTCCACAGAAGTTCCTGGGTGGGGTGGGGGTGTTGCGATAGATGAAGCTTTTCCTTAATTTACACATTTCCCAGGAGAAATTGATATGCTGGCTTGTTTTCGAGGCTAGCCAGAGGAGTCAGATTCAGATAAGCCACAATTGTTGATTTTTAAAGGCAGACTGTTTTTCTTGTCAGCCTTGAGTCCTGCTGGTACTTTCAAGATCCAAAATGGCCAGAATAGGGTGCATTCCACAATGTGCTTATGAGCATCTCCAAGGTCGTTTCCAACATGCTGGCGAGTCCCAAAGCTTCCATCTTACGGTTTAGCTTGTAAATCTGCTGATTTTGAGTCCTCAAAGCATGAACCAAACCTTCACAAGCAGGCAGCCTGACGAGGGTCAAATTAGCTGCAGCTGTCTTCTTGTATGTTGATAGAACCAGCCGATTCCAAAAAGCAGGAAACCTGTTACCATAAATCTGATTGTATATGTCTTTGTATAAGATTCTCAGCGGGACATGAGGGTTCTCCAGGACCCCGTTGCTTTGTTGAAAAGATTTTGTTGATTGCATTGAAAGTCCAGCTGATTACGGTAGATCCATAACAGTAGTTTTCGTTTTGGAAGATGTGCAAAATAGGAGCTCCGATACACAGACAGAGAGCAAAATACAGGAAGAGAATAGGAAGATAATCTTTCTGCATTGAGCGAGTGAGGAAAAAAAATATGCATCTAATTGTTTCAAATTTTGTCCTTGAGCCTAATTTCCACCCTCTTCCGTGCTGGATAACCTCTAAAATCTGCCTCTTTTAGTAAAAAAGCAATGAACCGATTGAGAAAGCGCAGTCATATCCTTCTGCTTTCAAGTAGTGGCCTCTGGTATGGCAGAGTTGTCATTGCGTATTCCTCGATGACGGGATGCTTTTTTGAGAGAAGTGATCAAGCTTGCATTAAATATGGGAGCTTGAGCAGCTGGAAGGCTGGAAACCTTTTAAAATGTTTAACTGGAGAACGTTTAAGTGAATAGCTGATTATAATCACACATAAAACATCTTGCGTTTGCAATATGAAAACGTATTTAAGCTGTAAATATGTTAACTCTTGCCAGAGAGGTGTTAACTTTGCTGTAAAGTATTTTCTATGTTGTTAATAATGCAGTTAATGTTATCACTTGAGGTTTGCAACTTCCATATATGCAAAAGTGGAACGCAAGGTTTAGATATTCTTTGCTCACACACAACGTTCACATAAAACCTTACATCTTATTGTCTGGAGGTTATGGTCCATGAAGTAGCAACCTCCATTTAATTGCCACCCCCACTGGGTTTGTCTTCTGTGATAATGTTGCTCTCAGGCTGCTGCCAGAGGCTTTTATCGTCATCTGCTACTCAGAGAGCAGAGGATCCTTTTATGTGGTCCGCTGATTCAATAAGACGATAGCTTTAATGCTGACTGACCACATATGCAAACATGGCCATTGTTGAAAGATAATCCATGTCTGTGGCTGAAAAAAAAATGCACCAAACACAACAGTTAAAAAAAAAATGTGATTTTGTTGTGTTTATAGTAATTTAAAAAGACTAATTTGCACCACAATTCTTTTTGCATAGGACTTTTTCATTTGATGCTTGATTTCCAAAAGCTATTGATGGTTCTATTCCTCTTTATTTAACATTTACATCATAATACGATCAATATAGCCCAATAAATTATGAAAACATTTAGATAAATATGAATGTGTAGTGTGCAACCACAGAAAAATAAAATTGTGTGTTGACTTCAGGATCTGTGCAGATGTATAAACAGATTTGTATCTGCTTTTCAAAGAGCAGAGAGCGCAGAAACAGCTCTGTAGAGAAGTTAAGCTGCTTAGATCCTGTGAATCACTACATCAGAGTAAAGCAGCAGCATTTCATTTCCTATTTTCATACATTTTTTCCCCTTTCTAACCTTCTGAAACATCAAAATCAAGCATAACAGAAACGTATTAGGTCAAGGTTTCTTTATTGTCATTCTCACCACATGTGGTACATGTGGTGGAACAAAATTGTGTACACAGGGTCCCAGTTACATCCAACAAAAGTATAAATTGTAAAAGAAAAACGGTAATAAGATCTGAGATATGAACTAAGAAATACACTAAGAATACGCTAAGCACTAATAGTCCAAAAACAATACAGTACGCCGAACAACAGCAGCATGAACATGAGTCTGTGTGAACAGGTGACTACGAATGAACACAGCAGCATGAAATAAATCAGCAGCATGAGATAAGCAGTATGGATTATCAGCAGCACATACCAACAATCAAATTGGCATTACAGTGTACAGTGATTTATTTTTTTCACAGTGATAATCCTGATAAGGGATTCATGAGTCCAAAAGCTTCAGGGTATAGTTCCTAGTCATTTAACGTTCAATTTGAGCTATATCGCATCCTCCTGTTATATAACTAACAGCTAAAGGCTCCTATAGAATGACTCAGCATGGATTATGCAGCTGAATGACCATTTTACCCCCATTTAAACACATTTATAATCAGCTGAGAAGGTTGTGAACATGAAGTTGTAAATGCATTCATCCATCTACCTCTACTTCATCTACTTCTTCCATTCTAGGTCATGGGAGTCACTGGTGCCCATGTCCAACTGTGACTGAACAAGAACCAGGGTACACACCCTGGACAAGTCTCCAGGATAAGACAGACAACATTCACTCTCTCGCGCTCACCTGGGGAAAAGTTAAAGTTACAAATCAGCCTAACATGCATGTTTTTAGTCTGTGGGAGGAAACCGGAGTACCCAGAGAAAATCCATGCATGCACAAAGAGAACATGCAGACTCCACCCAGAAAGGTCCCCAGCTGGGATTTGAACCGATAACCTTCTCACTGAGTGGCGGCAGCTCCACAAACTGAGCCACTGTGCCACTGTTGAAAATCGTTACAATCTAAAGACTCTGTTCACAAACATATCGCAAAATTATTTCCCTTTCTAATTAAATGTTTTAATGAATTTAAAGATATTTATGAGCTCATAAACAGAAAAAATTTGACTTATTAGCATCTTTAAAAATGTGTGTGCTACTTTAAAAGGGTGGCTGTGGCTGAGTGGTTAGAGCATCTTCAAGTGCAAGAGCTGGGGGCTCGATTCCACCAGCAGTCCCATGCCGAAGTGTCCCTGGGCAAGACAATGAATCATTCATTGCCTCCGATGTGTGTCCCATGGGTGTATGAATGTGATAAAACACTGATTATTATTTGTACGAATATAGTAGAGTGCTGTATGAATGGGTAAATGAGGGCACATATTGTAGTGTAAAGATAGAATAGATAGAAAAGTGCTATAAAAGTACAGTCAATTTACCATTTAAAAACAGTACAAGTAAGCACAAGAATAACCTGGGCCTTACATATGTACCGGCATATAGTTTATGGAAAAATAGATACCATTAAGTTTTAACCCACGAACAGCAAGACGATAAACTGGTTGTAGTGATAAACTAAATGCAGAAAGAAGTGACAATTTTCTTCCCACAGACAGCTTCTAGTTTTACTAAACCATTATTCAAACAATCAATACCATGGTTACTGTCACAACAGTAAAAATAAAACCTGCTTCTGAGCTTGTTTTTCTTACTTTATTGCAACTGCATTGGCAGAAATCAGATTAATGAACCAACAATAATCCTTAAACAAGAGCTCTTCTTTGTTTCATGAAGCTGATAAAATGAGTACCAAATATGTCACTGAGGTACTGTTACTTTGGTTAAAGTCACATATTTTTGCCTGGTGAAAAAGCCCTGATGGTTTATTTTATTTAATTTAACTTTTTTTTTCTCAAAAAAAAAACTGCTCATTTATGACATTATCCTGTTGGGCTATACCATACTTTTAAGTTGCGTTTTTTTTTAACTAATTTGCTTGTCCTGTGGCTCATATGCCAAAGCGTCATATTTATGGATTTTACCCATATTTTAGACCCATTTTTGGCTCTAATATCGCCGTTTTTCATTTTGGCAAAATAAATGGTGCAGTACCACTTTTGTCCGTTAGGGGGACACTTCCAGAGAGTACACCGACCGTTTCTAGCTCATGTGTCCAAAAAAAGCCTCCTCTGCTCGGACTGACTCTGTCGCTGCCCGCCTCCTGCTCTGGATGTAGCTACTGTTGTTAGCTGTGTTGTTTCGCAAGATAACTCATAAAACACATCGCAAATTTTCTTGAAACTTACAGAGCGTAATTATTTGGTGGTCATTTACAACTGACTAGCTTTATGAGATGTTTGAGAAAAAAAAACAACGATATTTTATTGGTGGTTAGCTACGTTAACAGATACTGTACCCATTATTTAGATATATAGCTCATAAACCACTCGGCGGATATTTTTTCTGCTTACAGAGTGTAATTATATGGGGTTTCATTTACAAACTGTTGCACCGTATAAGACATTTGAGATAAAATTCGATTTTTTATTCGTGTTTTTAGAGACGGAATCGTCTTGTTAGCATAGGTTTTATTTCCGTTTTAAAGTCATAAACCACTTGACGGATATTTTTTAGGCTTACAGAGTGAACGGTTAAGCTCAGGAACACTTGTGCTATAATGTCAGCTAAGAAATATATTTTTTCTCAGCAAAGAAATAATTGTTTTTACCGTGTTAATCTTGTAAAGTCCTTCCGTGCTGGCTCGCTTCTGTGGTCGCCATTTTCAGCAGGGCAAATGAGGCGCTGACGCGTCACGTAGCGGTGATGCATAATAGATGCAACTGGCAAAGCGGCATATTTATGGATTTTATCAAATTATTCCCAATAATTGGACAAAGCGGCTTATACACAGAAGTGACTTTTATCCCGAAAAGTACGGTAATAACTAAAATGTGACATTTATTCAAAACAGTGCAGCAAGGATTTTATTGAGAGCTCGTAAATTTGAACATATTACACCCATTCTCCATAACCTCCATTGGCTTCCTGTCACCTACAGAATTCAATACAAAACTGCTCTCATTACACATCAATGCTTACATGGAACTTCACCTGACTATCTAAAGGACATTCTTGCACCATATTCATCCACCCGGTCTCTACGATCACAGAACAGTAATCTACTTCACATTCCACGAACCAAATTAAGGACCATGGGAGACAGGGCATTCTGTGTGGCTGCCCCCCGCCTATGGAACTCCCTTCCTGACTGCCTGAGAGCTCCACAGTCACTGGTTGACTTTAAAAGCGGTTTAAAGACTTTTCTTTTTAAGCAAGCCTATTCTGCCCCCGCATGATTTTATCTTTGATCTTGGTTGATAGTATTATTGATTTTACTTGATTTTATCACTTGTTTTATTTATTTATTTATTTATTTATTTATTTATTTATTTTTTAAGCAGGCCTATTCTGCCTCCACATGATTCTGTTTTTAATCTTAGTTAATACCATTATTGATTTTATTTGATTTTATCACTTGTTTTTATTGTTGTAGCACTTTGAGATTTTTATTAATGAAAAGTGCGGTATAAATTGAATTTATTATTATTATTATTATTATTTATTTATTTATTTATAATGTTTAATTTACAAGCAAAATATTTAGCTTACAAACTAAATACTTAACTTGCAAATTAAATATTTAATTAGTGAACTAAATATTTAGGTGTAAAATAAATATTAAATTTCCAAGCTAAATATTTATTTTCAAAACTAAACATTTAATTTACAAACTAAATATTTATTATCCACGCTATATATTTAATTTCCAAATTAAACATTTAATTTCTAAGCTAAACATTTAATTCCTAAACTAAATATTTAATTTACAAACTAAATATTTAGCTCAGATCTAAATATTTATTTTCTAAAACTAAACATTAATTTGCTAACTAAATATTCAACTTGCAAGTTAAATATTTAGTTAGCAGACTAAATATTAAGTTCCACACTAAATATTTAGTTTACAAACTAAATATTATATCCAAGCTAAACATTTAATGTACAAAATAAATATTTAACTTGCAAGTAAATATTTAGTTAGCAAGATAATATTTAGTTCCACACTAAATATTTAGTTTACAAAATAAATATTTATGTCTAAGCTAAACGGTTAATTTACAAAATAAATATTTAACTTGTAAGTTAAATATTTAGTTAGCAAATTAAAGATTTATTTTGGAAATTAAATGTTTATTTTGGAAAATAAATAATTAGATCTGAGCTAAATATTTAGTTAGTAAATTAAATATTTAGATTAGGAATTAAATGTTTAGTTTCTAAATTAAATATGTAGCATGTAAATTTTATATTTAATATACACCTCAATATTTAGTTCGCTAATTAAATATTTAACTTGCAAGTTAAGTATTTAGTTTGTAAACTAAATGTTTAGGTTGTAAATTAATATTTAGCTAATAACTATTCATCCATCCATCCATCCATTTTCTTCCGCTTATCCGAGGTCGGGTCGCGGGGGTAGCAGCCTAAGTAGGGAGGCCCAGACTTCCCTCTCCCCAGCCACTTGAAGCAGCTCCTCTGGAGGAATCCCAAGGCGTTCCCAGGCCAGCCGAGAAACATAGTCCCTCCAGCGTATCCTGGGTCTTCCTCTGGGTCTCCTCCCGGTGGGACATGCCCGGAACACCTCACCAGGGAGGCGTCCAGGAGGCATCCTAACCAGATGCCCGAGCCACCTCAACTGGCTCCTCTCGATGTGGAGAAGCAGCGGCTCTACTCCGAGTCCCTCCCGGATGACTGAGCTTCTCACCCTATCTCTAAGGGAGAGTCCAGCCACCCTGCGGAGAAAACTCATTTCAGCCGCTTGTATCCGAGATCTTGTTCTTTCGGTCATAACCCAAAGCTCATGACCATAGATGAGGGTGGGAACGTAGATCGATCGGTAAATTGAGAGCTTTGCCTTTTGACTCAGCTCTCTCTTCACCACGACAGACCGGTACAGCGCCCGCTTCACTGCGGACGCTGCACCTATCCGCCTATCGATCTCACGCTCCAGTTTTCCCTCATTCGTGAACAAGATCCCGAGATACTTAAACTCCTCCACTTGGGGCAGGACCTCCTCCCCGACCCGGAGAGGGCATGCTACCCTTTTCCGGCTCAAGACCATGGCCTCGGATTTGGAGGAACTGATCCTCATCCCGGCCGCATCACATTCAGCTGCAAACCGCTCCAGCGAAAGCTGTAGATCACGAGCTGATGAAGCCAATAGGACCACATCATCTGCAAAAAACAGAGAAGCGATTCTAAGGCCACCAAAACGGATCCTCTCAACACCTTGGCTGCGCCTAGAAATTCTGTCCATAAAAGTTATAAACAGAATCGGTGACAAAGGGCAACCTTGGCGGAGTCCAACTCTCACCGGAAACGAGCCTGACTTACTGCCGGCAATGCGGACCAAGCTCTGACACCGGTCGTACAGGGACCTAACAGCCCATATCAATGGGCCTGGTACCCCATACTCCCGGAGTACCCCCCACAGAACCCCCCGAGGGACGCGGTCGAATGCCTTTTCCAAGTCTACAAAGCACATGTAAACTGGTTGGGCAAACTCCCACGCACCCTCCAGGACCCTGTTGAGGGTGTAGAGCTGGTCTAGTGTTCCACGACCAGGACGAAAACCACACTGCTCCTCCTGAATCCGAGGTTCGACTATCCGACGGACCCTCCTCTCCAGAACCCCTGAATAGACCTTACCAGGGAGGCTTAAGAGTGTGATCCCTCTATAGTTGGAACACACCCTACGGTCCCCCTTTTTGAATAGGGGAACCACCACCCCAGTCTGCCAATCCAAGGGAACTGCCCCCGATGTCCACGCGATATTGCAGAGTCGCGTAAGCCAACACAACCCCACAACATCCAGAGCCCTAAGGAACTCAGGACGAATCTCATCCACCCCCGGAGCCTTGCCACCGCGGAGCTTTTTAACCACCTCGGCGACCTCAGCACCAGAGATTGGAGAGCCCGATCCAAAGTCCCCAGGCTCCGCTTCCTCAGTGGAAGACGTGCCAGTAGGATTGAGGAGGTCTTCGAAGTATTCCGCCCACCGACTCACAACATCCCGAGTTGAGGTCAACAGCACGCCATCCCCACCATAAATGGTGTTGGTCGCGTACCGCTTTCCCCCCCTGAGACGCCGGATGGTGGACCAGAATCGCCTCGAAGCCGTACGGAAGTCATTCTCCATGGCCTCTCCGAACTCCTCCCACGCCCGAGTTTTTGCCTCAGCAACCACCCGAGCCGCATGCCGCTTGGACTGCCGGTACCTATCTGCTGCTTCCGGGGTCCCACAGGCCAAAAAGGCCCAATAGGACTCCTTCTTCAGCTTGACAGCATCCCTCACCGCCGGTGTCCACCACCGGGTTCGAGGGTTGCCACCACGACAGGCACCAACAACCTTGCGGCCACAACTCCGATAAGCTGCCTCGACAATAGAGGCGCGAAACATGGCCCACTCGGGCTCAATGTCCCCCGCCTCCCTCGGAACGTGTTCAAAGCTCTCCCGGAGGTGGGAGTTAAAGCTCCGTCTTACGGGAGACTCTGCCAGACGTTCCCAGCAGACCCTCACAATACGTTTGGGTCTGCCAGGTCTGACCTAATAACTATTACGTTTATAAATGTATGAATGACATGGTGAAAATATGACGTTAAAGAAAATCTTTTTTTCTTATGAAAGGCTAAATAAACCAAAATATTGCTGTTAATTTTTGACTGTGTAACCTTACAAACAGCACCCCACATTGATTCACAAGTACCGGTACTAGAGGATGTATTTTTTATTGATAATGAAAATGGATAATCCTGAACGTTTTCAACTAGTAATATCTGGTTTAATGTTTGCTAAACGCTGTAACTTTTAAACTCCTGTTATTGTTAAATGCAGCCGTCTGCCATTAAACAAGCAGCCTATGGGGGGTTTATAGACATTCTTGTCAGAAAACACTTCATAAATGTGCAGGAAAGGTTGAGGGGAGCACTGAGACTGAACAAAAACAGTAAAGCTGTAGGCCGTAAAACTAAATCAAGACAATAAAGATAAAGAAATTGCATCATAAAGCCAAAAGCAGCCTCACAAATCTCTGTGGGGTTGTCAGCGGAAGCGATTTATTTCCCAGCGCAGGTTGACGTTTGATTCATTAATGAGAGCTTTCACATTCAGTGTCTTTCCTGATTGTCGTGTCACATCCGCTCAGCTTGCCTGCAGCCTCTGGGTCGATGATTATAACATACAAGTGCTTACCTGACCTGTCTGTACGTCATAAATATGACTCATCCTTTATTTTGCTGTGATTATCTGTTATCCTCTCAAGCCCCTCCTCTCGCTACCATCCTCTCTGCTGTGTTCCCGTTGCTCTCTTGGACACATTTGTGAAC
>JBBPBX010056808.1:0-22639 GCA_038048925.1 Garcialebias charrua | reverse complement strand
TCTCACATGGATTCCAGCTGGTTCATTAATGTTCACCAAGTGTAAATCTGGTAACCGCAAACAGCTTTTGAACCAGCACAGCACAACTTCAGGAATTCTTATAAAAATACTGCGTTTAATCACAGAAGTCTCATTAAACAAAAGCCTGACTAGTCAGGAAAACAGCAGTGTAACACATTTATTCAGATGTTTTAAGCCTGGGTTATCACATTGTCTTTTCTAATGCTCAACTAAAACTTTTTGAGAATTAAGAGGTGAGAGACACAACACCAGTAATTATGGAAATACGAATGGTCAATTCAGCTGCAAGCCTTTAAGAGAGAGAACAGCAAACGAGTGGTTTATCCAAAAAAGTGCAATATTTATGGGGTACTAAAGTTTACTTTAGCTTATTAAAGAGATTTATGGTTTCACGTTAAGCAAAGTTCAGAAGTGATGATCTGTGGAAATAAATACTTAACAATTACGTTAGAAAAAGTCTTTGACGAGGCATCTAGTACCGGTAAGTATTTTTTTAATGACCATTAAAATGCTGTTGTTTATTTTCAAACCAGCATTTTAGTTCCTTTCTGAGGCATGCAGCTCAGCTTAGCATTTGAAGGTAAGTTCAATTATTTGAATGAAATAATTAATTTTGGATGACTGAGAATCTCCACCAGCATCTGTAAAGTGGAGCTAAACAAGAAATCTGGTGGATACAGAAAGTTGAAGGTGGAGTTTGAGTTTGATATTTTTCAGGCAGAAATGAGCAAAATAGGGTTCTGCCCATTATTATGCTGACAAAGAGTTTAGTTACCGTATTCGTCGGCCTATAAGTCGCACCGGAGTATAAGTCGCACCAGCCAAATATGCCAAATTAAATGGAAAAATCAACGTATAGGTCGCACCGGCCTATAAGTCGCACCGGCCTATAGGTCGCACCTCACGTGAGCTGGTGTTTTGCCCAAAATGGACTGGCTGCCAAATTGTTTGGAAGGACTTTTGACAAGATTATCACATTAAAACTACAGTATTTTGTTTGATGTGTCTTAATTAATAAATGAACATTATTTTGGACTGGCTGCCAAATTGTTTGGAAGGACTTTTGACAAGATTATATTATATTTTGTGTCTTTCATCATTTATCTTTAAAGATAAACACATAAAAAAATATTTTTATTAGCTGACATTACAGTAAAAAACGTGTCTCAGTTTAAAATGATGACAGAAACAGATACTGTATTTATTTTATGGCTTTTATTTATTCATTCAAAACCATTGAAGTCTTCATCTTCTGTGTCACTGCACCATTTTTGGACCAGGCAGATGTCAACAGTGTAGGTACTGTAAAGGGTTTCTTAGCGCCCATAGCGGCCGAAACTGGTACTGCACCATTTTTGGAGCTTTTGACCAAAGTCACATTATGACCAAAATGTTGGAAAAATCGACGTATAAGTCGCACCGGCCTATAAGTCGCAGGGCTTAGAAATGTAGGCAAAAAGGTGCAAAAAGGTGCGACTTATACGCCGGAGAATACGGTATATCTCTCTACACCCTGACCAAATTGTGTGGTTCAAATGGATGTCATGCTAATAGATACAGGTCTATTCAACTGGTGACCCAGGGGCCGAATTAGGCCCTTGGGTGAACTCAGGTTGGCCCAACAATGGGCTCATTTTCAAACCACTTCATTACATTAGCGCTATATAGTTTTGCAGACATTTACCGTGTTCTGCTTTACAACACGTATTTCACACAGAACATGATTCATTGAACACCGGACTGAAGACTGGTGTAGTAGAAAAGTTATAATAGAGTATTTTCTTGAACCACTTCAAACTTTTTAAAGCTCAAGTATTTTAGACGTTTGACATCTGCTCTGCTTAACTCGTTCATGAAAACTTCTCCCTGAATTTTCCAAATAAAGACTGCTTGTTATTGTAGCAGCTGGATATCTCATCGACTTGAAGACTTGATGATGTGTCTATCTCTGCTGTCATCTGTGGATCTAAAGGACGCATATTTATTGGATTTATGATAACTGGTTCCTGCTTTTTGGATTCAGCTGGTTGCTGGTTTTATCTACAATTAAGGAAGTCATATACAGCAAATTGAGACCCGATCACGCTGCTTGCCTTTGTGATGGCTTGGTTCTTGCCTGTGTACCCAGACTCCGTTGCCTTGGGCAGAATGGATCAGATCTTGGGGATTTTTACTCAGGTACGTTCCATCTGTGTGTGGCCACATAATTTGGACATTTTCAGAACCGTTTTAAGACCAACACAGACTCAAGGTAGATGTCATTATGTTCTGCCTGTACCCAAAACAATTTTGTGTTTATCTGAATCTGGCTCCCCCGGCTGGCCTTCAAGGCCACCTTATCTGAATACGCCTGGAGGACATGTAACCTGACGCTCACCCCCGCCCATCGGGGAACTCCACCATCAACCAGAGTGAACCAGCTGAATAAACATTCTGTCATCATTTCAGGACTCTTGGATTCTCATTAGCGTTGACCTTGGCCATTCCCCGACATCCTCGAGAATGTTTACGGATCTCATCGGAGGGAGCTGGTTGATTATTCCATCCTTATCAGAACTCTTACAGTGACCTCGAGAGCATCTATGAACATTGCTCATTGTTCTCAGTGTCTCCCCCCCTCTGCAGAATGTCTACGTCACTATGTGCTTATTTGTGCGAGGTGTTTTTTAATATTAGAATTTTTTTTCTCAGGCATGAAGAAAGATTTTAATAGGAATTTGTTTGCCTCCATTTCCCATTACTTTTTGTCTGTCTAAGCAGATCTCACTTGTAAATGAGTCTTCGAGGCTCAATGTGACTTATCTGTCTAAATATCGGTAAAGGTTGAATGAATGAAAAAAAAATACTGACAACTACTAATAACCATTTTGCATTTTTGCACCTCAAAAGAATCCGCACTATCTCTTTAAGCAAAGTCTTTACGTCTGCCTGGTGTGTACTGAGATGTCATTCCCCGATCCGTTACGGAAGCCGATCCTTAGTGTCAGCCCATTTGAGCATGCGGTAAATTAATAATTCCGGGTCGCATGGATCGCCGTTTATTTACTTAGAAAAGTATGATCTTCATGTTGCTAATTTACACCTCTGTATTTCCATTAAAATCATTGACATACTTTGTATTTACGTCATTGGTTAAAATGATATGCAACGCATAATTAGGGTAAATAAAAACATTTTAGGGTGATGTAGCACAGCTTTACCACGGAGCAGTGCTGTTTTACCATGGAAATAATTCATTCTGTATCTTGCAAGGTTTTCTCATTCAGCCTGTTGCATATCATTTCAAACAATGACTTATATGTCAATGATTTTAACAGAAATGCGAGTGGCGTAAATTAGCAACATGAAGATCGTATCAAAAAAGGCGTTCAATACAGGATCAACTGGACTTTATCTGTTGCAGAAAATAAAGCAACAAATAAAGTCCAGTTGATCCTGTATTGAACGCCTTTTTTGATTTCATCATGTCCTGGACGACTGAGAATCTTCACCAGCATGAAGATCGTATACTTTTCTAAGTAAATTAAAACAGAATTATAACATTGTCTAGGAAAATTAAGCAATTTATAGAAATATATATTTTAATTAATATGAATAAATATGATATGCTTCATGTATACATTTTAGTTATATGTGTTGTATTAAATCAGTATTCAGGATATTTCCAGTACATTTTCCTTAATCATGCATATTCATCGGCGACCCGGAGGTATGACACTACAGATCGTGCTTCCGTAACAGATCAAGGAATGACAAGAGAAAGGTCATTTGACTGTTTCCCAGAGTCAGAGCTGATGCACTGCAAAGTAGGGAACAAGCCAAGTATCTGACACACAGAGAGACAAACAGGTGGAGACAAACACACAACAACCAAGAAAATGAGATAAAACAAGAGGAAGGGTGGCAATACTGACAGTACCCCTCCTGCAAGGGAGCCTCCAGGAAGACAAGAGTTGTTAGGATGTGAAAGTCTCTGATCCAAGCAGGATTCAGAATAACACTACAAGCAAGTCACAAGTGTTTCTCCAGGCTTTACTTGTCTCTGTCAGCCAGATGCCGAAGACCACAATCCTGAACAGGACCATGACCAATGATTCAAACAGGAAGAGGAGGTTCAGATGAAAAGTTTAATTGTTTGGCTTACTTATGCTGAGATGCATGAAAGCTGGATAAATTCTTGGACTACAGTAGCTGGGCTATTCAACTAAATTGCTCAGGAGGCCACAGTTACTGAAAGCCAAAAGCTCAGAGGCTGGACATCCAGCAGTTATTGTTTAAAATCTAGTTTTTCTTCAAAATGAACCCATTTGTGGCTGATCTGAGTTCCTCCATGGGCCTAATTTGGCCCCTGGGCCGCCAGTTGAATAGGCCTGAGCTAGGCTATCTTCTTCACACAGGAAACCACTGCAGTAACTATTGTACATCTAGGTGAAGTTTTCTAGATATTTCTTGTAACTGATCTGCAGTTAGGTGGAGCACAATTGAAATACCTCACCACTTTTTGAATGTTAAAGGCCGAGATACTGTATAGCTCTGCGTACGGCCTGTACACCGCTCTACGCGCGCGTTCTGTGCACGCGTGTTCACAAGCACAGCTCTGCGTTTGTTCTCGCGTTAATACTTGCGTTTTCGCTCCATATTCTTGACGTCATTTGAGCAACAGCAGGGCGGAGCGTTTACCTACGGGACAAATTGAGCTCGCTGATTGGTCATTTGCTGACATGCCTACTGAATTGATTGACAGGTCGGGTGGGGAAAAAAAGGCACTTCACACAGCTTCTGACGCTGCGGTATTCTGTGTTTATATGCTAATAAAAAGTTCTAAAAAATAAAATAAAAACAGGGAGCGCTGGTCCAGCACACCAGAACACCAGGAAATATTTAGAACCTCGCGCAACCACATTGGACATGAGTTTAGTTTGCTCGTGACAAATTCATTCATTTCCTCATCATTTCAGTCATGGAGTCAGCGGAGGAGGAAGCGATCACTTGACTTTTGGCAAAAACAAAACAAAAGAAAAGTCCAGATCAGGGATGAAGAAGGGGAATTTAATACATTTGTGTCTCATACAAAACAGTCCGGCGCCGGGCAGTTTATTTTGAGACAATGCGCCTCGCGTACGCGGTCGTAAAATTTGAGCTTAGCGCGTACGTGCCCTGCGGGGCTATGCTTGTGCCTCTGCGTACGTACGGCGTAGAGCGGCGTACGGCCGAACGCAGAGCTATATCTTGGCCTTTAGGCTGAAGGTTCCCTTTCAGTCATGTCTCTCGGTGCAACATATGCTATGGGAATTGCGCCCCCGCGCGATTACCTGAAGGAATACATTCACGCCTTTATGGCAGGGGCGTCAGCGTTGCGCCAGAGGCCCGCCCTCTGGGTATTTAAGCCGCTGACGCCCATTCATCAATCTCTTATTGCTCTTCACCTCGCTTAAACCTGAACTCTCTCTCTTCGCGGGACTTCTCTGCTGCTTCATCGCTCGATCAGAGGTGAGCTTGCTCCCTACACAGAGCGCACAGAGAATTATTCCTGCATACTGCTGGGCTAGCGAAAGCTAGTCTGGCACATTTTTCTTTAACCCAGAAATTTTTTCTTCTCCTCTTTCTGCAGACTGCTTCGCTCGACTGCGCTAACTGCGTCACACCGCTACCTCTGCTAATTCGTAGAGGCTAGTCAGTGAAAGCGACGCCACGGAGGAGACGTCTCAAATAAAGAGAAAAAAGATATTGGAAGGACTCGCTCGTCTTATCTCGGACATGCCTCCGGAGAAAGGAAAGCGAAAGACAAGACTTCCAAAAAAGACCAGCAAAGCGGCGAGCCCACCCTCGCTTGCCTGCCCCAGTGGATACGGTTTTTCCCTCTCAGCGACGGACACCCACGAGGCCTGTCCCGTCTGCTTGGGGATGCTGCACGCGAACATGGTGCTGGACGCACCCGAGTCTTGCCCACAATGCAACCAGATGCTGGAGGTGGTGAGGAGGCACCAGGCGGACTTCGTCGCCAAGGCCATGGGGGCTGCTGCGGCGCCAGCAGACCCGGACACTACTGAGCCTCTGACTCCCACGCCGGAGCTCGAGAGCATGGCTTTGGATGATAGCACCCGAGTCGAATGGGGCAACAGCCCAGATGTGCTGCCCCCCATGGTGGACTTAACAGGTGAATTTGACACTCAAGGCATGATGAACGAGGACGAGATCTCGATTTCAGCCTCAGGTGAATTTTCTGCGGCCGCCGCCGACATCGGATATGGGGAACAGGGAGAAGACCTCTTCCGCACCTCGGTGCCTGTGCTCCCGGAGATGGACTTTTCATCCCTGCTCTGTTCGACTTGTGTCACAGAGCAACGGACGCACTGCAGATCCCATGGCCGGAGCCTCCACCTCGTCAACAAGTCACGAGGTTGGCAGGAAATTATTTTTACTCAAAGCAGCAGGCCACCACAAGGCAAAGGATGCCCGTCTTTCCGGACTTCCTCACAGAACTGACTCGCACCTGGTCTCAGCCCAGAGCTCCCTTGCTACTGCCGCTCTCGTAGTTTCTTGACGTGGACGGGATGGATGAAGTGGGAATAGCCAACGTGGAGGACACGCTGGCGTCTCATCTGGCTCCCAAGTCATCCGGGACAAAACCAACTCTCCCCAGCAAGGCCTGTCGAGCCTCGGCTTCTCTGCTCGAGAAATGCTACAGGGCTCAGGGTCTCGCGGTACGTGCGATGAATGCGTCCACAATGATGCAAGCCTACCTGGCTGAAAAACTACAGGAGCTCCAGGTAACGACAGACAAGCAAGCTGCCGCGGAGATGCTAGATGAAGCCCGCAGGGTAACAGACTTTGTGCTCCGCATGATGGGGACAGTAGCTGTTGCACAAGGCAGAGGAATGGCTGAAGTGGTCATCGCAATGACGCATCTGTGGATGGCCTTAACCGACCTCCCGGAGGGACAGAAAGTTCCTTTTCTCCACCATTCAATAGAACCGACGGGACTTTTTGGGAAAGCACTGGATCGAATTCAGACCAGGCTGGACCAGAGGTGCAAACAGGCTGAAGCTCTCCGAGTGGGCATCCCCAGGAGAACCTTCACCCCCCCAAGGAGTCAGCTGGGAGCAGAGCACCGCAGCCTCGACACCATTCAGCCACACATGCCCCACCGCAAAAGTGGCCGGCGTACGAGGTCGAGCACCGGCAGAAACCACCGCCGGACCCACCTCGGACCGAACACGCCTGGAGTAAGAACAGATTTGTTCCCCGCCAGGCAGACCGGTACAGAACCTCCTCGGCGAATTGGGACACCAAACAGAAGCGTGCCTGATGAACCAGGACCGCTTCTTAACTTTACACGATGACCCGCCCACGTGGTACGGGAAATGATCTTTTCACGTCCAGACTTTGTTTGTAGCACGGTACAAAAAGCTGGTGATTCTGTTTTAGACACAAATCATGTTCTTTCTGCTGTGAGTGACATAAAGTCAAATATGTCGTTACACATAAGCACAAATAAAGCTAAAAAAACAGCCCCTCTCTGTTTTCTTGACTCAAAAAAAAAACAACAACAACAAACACAATAACATCAGCAGAACGGGTCCCTCTGTCCTGCCAGCCGACATAAAGGGAGGGGGCCATCTCCCCCCCTCCCTCACGGCTCACGGGGTGTTAGCCTAATCAATGAACCCCAGCAGGGTGCCTCGGTTCTGTCTGCAACAGACAGGCCCAGAGGCGCCTGCAAGCAGGCCCGACACTCCTCACAAAGACAGGTGAGGGGGGTCACGTGCTCCAGCCCCCGCTCCGTTGTAAACCACGGGGCGGACAATACACAAACCAAACAAACCCGTGACACGTCCGCGCTCCATGGGTGCGCGCGTCAGAATCTGATGACCCACCTTCCTGGCCACCTATTCAACGGTTCCCAGTAAGGGACAGGGGGGCCATGGCAGAAGCCCGCAGGCTAACACCAGCTTCACACGTTCACAAAGGCAGTTGTGATGAAACTGCAGTGTGTGTAAACAAGCCAGGGCTGAATCAGACTCCTTTTCATTTTAATCGAAGAGGACTGAGCTCTCTGTCACCAACCAATATAAAGTCTGCTCGGCACAAAGGACCATCTCCACATTCTCATGCTGAAGATGCCCCCTTATCCGTGGTAGGCGACACGCAATGCTCAAGTAGTGATCTTGCAGCACGTGACCACGTTCCATGTGCTGACTCAGTTCTGCTCTTAAACGACGTACCCCCACCGGGTGAAACACAACCCACCGGTGGTTTGTCAGGCTCCAGGACCCTTTTAAGGTCGGAGACCAGTAAACCAGGCCCAACCAGGAAACGGGCTGGGGCCAGGAGATCTGCTCGTTTACAAAACTTGCAACCCCTCCGATCCATGACCCCCAACAAAAAGAGGAAAAACAGACATTCTGTCCCGCTTTTGTCTAATAATGACAACAGATTGCCTCTGCCCCCAGACACTCTTGATCAGAGCAGTAGGGTGGTACATCTGCAGGAAGGTCCTCTCCCTAACGTGGTTGACCTTCAAGGGACCACAGGAATTAGGGCCCTTGAGGGAGAGCTGGTTCTACTACCTGCTCCTCTACAGGGACCCTCCACGTCACCAGAAGGGACAGTCTCGCCACTTAGGCTGAGAGCTGTGGCAAATTTCAGTTTGGTGGCGGAAAGGGACAAGCTGGTGGCCTCAGGCCTGCCAGAGAATGTGGTAAATACCATTCAAAATGCACGAGCTGGGTCAACTCAGTCTCTTTACGCCTGGAAATGGCGTACATTTGAAGTCTGGTGCACAGAAATAAATATTATTTCTTATTTATGTGACCTGGTTCAGCTCCTCACCTTTCTTCGGGACTTGCTGGAGAAAAGTTGTTCTTTTTCAACAATTAAAGTGTTCCTATCAGCAATTTTGGCCTGTCACGAAGGCTGGGGGAGCAGGATGCCTGGCGCGTATCCGTTCATAATAAGATTTATGAAGGGTGTGCTAAGAAAGAGATCCCCAGCAGGATCTTGACCCCTGGATGGGATCTTAGTCTGGTCTTGGGTGCTCTCTGTGATCCCTCATTCGAACCACTGAGCGACATTAAGATAGATATATTATCTTATAAGACCGCTCTTCTCCTGGCTCTTTGCTCGACGAAGCGTGTGGGTGACCTCCATGCCTTGTCCGTACACCCAATGTGTACCAGGTTCGCTCCTGATGGATCAAAGTCACCCTAAGGCTTAATCCCGCATATATCCCCAAGGTCTTGACTCTAAACCACAGAAGTCTGGACTTTGATCTCTCTTCTTTTCCACCTGCTCCTGTCCTCACTCTGGAACAGGAAAGGCTGAAGGCGCTCTGCCCCGTGAGAGCTTTAAGCACTTACATGCAGAGAACAGCCGAATGGAGAAAAACAAATCAACTGTTTGTGTGCTTTGCAGCACCTGCTACCGGAAAGGCCCTATCAAAGCAGCGCCTCTCACACTGGGTGACTGAGGCCATAAAAAGGGCGTACAGTAGCAAAGGTCAACAGGTGCCCTCTGGAGTGCACGCTCACTCTACTCGGGGCTTGGCCACCTCGTGGTCACTGTTCAAGGGTGTACCAGTTGCAGACATTTGTGCTGCTGCGAACTGGAGCTCATTAAACACTTTTGCAAAGCATTACAGTTTGGATGTTACTGCGTGTGATGTCACTCAGGCTGTCCTTTCTAACACACAGTAGAAAGCAGCCTTGAGATGCCTGCTGAATAGAGGCAGACGTTCACACTAACACTTTTGCTGAGCATTTCAAGGGCGTGAATGAATTACGTTCCCATAGCATATGTTGCACCGAGAGACATGACTGAAAGGGAACTGAAAGTTATGCACTATAACTCATGTTCCCTGAAGGAAGGGAATGAGGTGCAACATACTTGGCCCTTTTCAATGCTGAAAGCTCGGTGAAGTGCATCTTGGAGATTGATGAATGGGCGTCAGCGGCTTAAGTACCCAGAGGGCGGGGCCTCTGGCTCAACGCTGACACCCCTGCCGTAAAGGCGTGAATGTATTCCTTCAGGTAATCGTGCGGGAACGCAATTCCCATAGCATATGTTGCTTTTGTTCCCTTTCTTCAGGGAACATGAGTTATGGTGCATAAATTTCAGTTTTGAACCAGTCAGGCTTTTAGTTTGACTCCAAAATGATTAAATTAGGGTTTGAACCTTCTGAATACTCTTATTGAAATGCCCTGAGCAATTTAAATCTGTCTGCAAAATCTATATGCTGTGTTTGTTTCCACAGATCCTCAAATATCACCACTAAGTCCACTCTGATGAGTCTGAAAAGTTTGAATACAGTACTGGTAACCATATCAGCTAACATTTCTAATCCAGCTCTGCAAAAGGCAGGGGTTGGTGGGGCTTTGAAAACCTTTGGAAAAAAACAAACATAAAATGGTTTTGATAATCAGTTTTGTTGTCAAACTTGAAAATGAACACTGAGTGAATGTCAAATGAGACACAATCAGCCTGAAGAACACCATCATCATGGTCAAGCATGATGACAGGAATGTGATGCTTAGGTCATGTTTGTCAAACACAGGGTCAGAAAACCCTCTTAGTTGAAGAGAGGATCATTTTAAGATCCTTCAGAAAACCATCAGGTCTGAAGAAAAACCTTGCCTGGGGTAACATGATCCAAAACTCTCAGCTGAGGGTCAGCTGGTAAAGAAATGTTTACCAGAAACATTATTAACATTTTGCAGCTACTCAACCAGAGTGCAGGCTTAAACCACAGATGCCAGAATAATGACTGCGAGTTCCTCCAACCTGAGAGGGGTCAGTGCAGAAGGTGCTGTTGAACTTTGAGCAAGATCAAACTTGTTAGCTTGTCGTCATGGTCAGTAACAGTTTTTGCTTTGGGCTTTACAGAAAAAAAAATCATTTCTGGCTTAGAAATTTTTCTTAAAATTATAAAATAAAATAAAAAAGATGGAGTAAAAAAAGTAGAATTACCTGCACCCCAAGGTTTTGTCGACTAGTCATTGGTCAGAAGCAACATTGTGAAAGTTTAGTAAAATAAACCATGAATATTTGTCTTGAATAATCTTGGTCAGTGAGAGGTGAGTGAGAGAGTGAATGGTTGTTTGTCTTGATTGTCTCTGTGTCCCTGTGATGGACTGGAGACCTGTCCAGGGTGGTGTCCCCTGCCTCTTGCACAGTGACTGCTGGATATGAGCACAAGTGATCTCTGTGACCTGAAAAGTAAGAAGTGGGTAAAGATAATGGATGGATGAACAAATGGATGGATGATCTTGGTCTCACCTGGACCTTATAACAACAATGTGCTGCAGCTCTTCTATCTGTTTAGTGATGGACTTTACCGTGAGGTAATGATTTCCACTTCATTCCTTACACTTAAAGAAAGAAAACAGAAAACACCTCTACTTTAAAACATCATTTTAAACAAATGAAAAAAGATATTTGCAAATAGATAATTGTGGAGTTTTTGTTTGATTTAAAGTGTTTTCTTTCCATCAGAGCCAGTGTCCTTCACGTTCCTCTGACCTCAGAAAATTGCCAGCTGCATCTATCTCTGTGATGGAAACACTTCACAAGATTTAAGCGGGAATTTTCCAAACAGACAAGCATTGTGTCCAAACGACATGAAAACAGACCTCTGTGCATGTATTTTTGGATTCTGTATGGTAAAAGCCGGCTCTTACAGAGATGAATGCTGTCAGTACGCCCCCATCAGCATGATCAGCTCAATGTCTGACAGGAGGCGAGAGCGGGAAGCACCGCAGCAATGGGCATTCCCACTGAGGATACAGTAGTTGAGTCATGGGGTCAAGCTGGGATGGACTTCCCAGTTCTGTGTGGGTTGGGCTAGGGTGGGAATTTTCAAAATCTGAGACGATGTAGGCACATTGCTGATATCTTGAATTATTCCACACCATGACCAGTTCACAAAACACTGAACAGAAACCAGAGCAGCGCAGAGCTACTGAGGACACAGGTGCTGTAAAAATAAAAACTGGAGACATGGCAGATGCTCAGAGAGGTTGACGATTATAAATCTTCTGTTCTGTTCTTTTTTTTTTGAGAAATCTAAACGTTGACTAGATGACTCTCGAAGAAACTGAATAGCGGCTGCCTTTTTTAACCATTTTTGATCTTTGTTTACCTCCTCCCAGGGTGCCTTAGCCGTGAGCAGGATGGTGAGTCGAGCGAGTAAGGATCACGGGGTCTACAGATGTTTGGAAAAACCTGAACCACTTCTCAGAAGCCGCCCACGACCTCTGACCCGTAGCAAACCACTGACTCGCTCTTCCCTCTCGTCCCCGGCACATCTCCAAGTTCGACGCGCTCGGGTGAGACAAGTGTTTTCTGTCAGTTTTTGTGAGATTGTACAACAGTTTAACATGGTACATACATGTATTGTGTCAGTGACTAAAACACTGAGGGTGGTGGTGGGATAGCATTTATTTCATTTCTTTGTTCGATCAAAATACAGACTCAGATTTAACACTCTAAAATTATCAATGTTAATAAAGTAAAAGGTTGGCATGGGAAGCATAACAACAAATTAGTCACAATCAGACAGGAGCTGGAAACAGAACTGGTGACAAAACTGGAGGGAAGGCGGTCAACAGGACATGTTAACAGCTAGCAAACGGGGGGAGGTGAGCTGGTAGAAAAAGCCATCATTACTATGGTAATATAACGTCATATCCAGCTCATTATTTGAGTACTCTTAAATATTCCTAATATTAAAGGTCCTAATGTTGCACCTTACCACATTTCACCATCTCAATGTACCTTCAATTTAAATGCTTCAATGTTAACACTGGGAGCTAGTTACTTATTGCAAGAGGCTTATTTTCATTATCCAGATCAATACAAATGCAGGTGTTCAGAAAAACCATCAGTGACATTTAGTATAGAAAATTATATTTTTTCTATAAGCACATTCAGATAAATGTAGCAATGTAGCACTGATTTCACAAAACCCAATACAGTACAATAACCTGGAGGCTAGTGCTATCATGCTTGCGCTAGAAACAAACAAACAACCAAACTCACTGGTTCCCACAGTCAGCTGAAGTTTTTTTTTTTTCACAAACAGAGACATTTAAAAGTTGAGAGGCATATCAGTCAGAAATGGCAACATAGGCATTAGATAAAGGATTTTCAGTGACTTAAAGCCTACCTGCAGCAGCTAGCCTGGTTGTGCAAGTGTCACTGCACGATCTGTTCTGGGAACAAACAAAAAATAAAAATATGTTCCGTGACCGGAAGCACACTCCGTTCCGTGCAACCATATCAGGAGCTGGAGAAGTGTACCCAGAATCTTCCATGTACAACTTTTAACGAGAGTCTATGGGCAAAGATGCTATCGCCCCCAGGGCAGAAATACATCATCAGTCAGAGACAATGTTTTTGAAAGGAACGACTTTAGTCATCATTAACTATAAAATATTTATCTTACACAACTAAAATATATACCGGTACATATATTTTGAAATATATATATATTTTTTCTGTCTTCAGTGTAATACTGTATGTGGTGGGGCGGTGCCCTAGCGCCCCCTATGGACCAGCCGCCACTGCTTTAATCTTTTAAATCTTAAAAAAAAAAAAAAATTAGCATCAAAACAACAGACAAAAAATGTTTTGGGTTGTTGTTTGCTTTGACTGTTTCTTCAGTCATCCTGGTTTGCCCCCTCCCTTTTTTCTGTCTTGTTCCTTCCATCTGTCTGAGCCTCTGTCCAGTCTGCTGTTTTGTACAGAAGGGGAAAGGATGAGACAGCTTTGCTCCACGCAGCAGAATCTACAAGGTCACTTTGTGCTCCGTCAGCACTGCAGCAACAGCAGGACCACAAATACACACCGCTACCCCACAACAACCGTCTGACACACGAAGGGAGAATAGGACAAATAGTGGACGTGAAAAAAACAAACCTTTTGTTGTTTAAAACATATTTTCTTAATTGATTCCATAATGAAAACCTAAATAGTGTTTTTAAATGAAATAACCCTTAAACAGCATCTAATCAGAAAGGCAAACCGACTGTTCAAGTTTCCTTCCCATCAGACCCTCAAAGGCTGTTTGAGATTTTTCTTTGTATTTTCTGTAAAAATGTCCTTTGTTTTGTGAAAATATCTATAAATTTAAAATATTCTATTAAAAAATGTCATCTAGGAGGTCAGGGAAGAGGGATCAGCAGCAGGGGTCACAGGATCAGATTGACTCGGGGGGTGGGTTTATTTTTCCCCCTAACTGTGACTGATAAAGCACAGCTGTCCAAACGGACTCGTTCCCTTGTCCACTCCCCTCTAAACGCACTCAAAGACACTGGCAGACAGTGCGGTGCTTAAAAAGTTACGAATGTTTTCGAATGTACTGTATTTTTGCACAAACGGAATGAAAACATCAAATTTTCTCTCAAACCCCAGAACTTCTGAAAGAGAACTCATCCAAACGTTGCACGAAAATGACACAGCAACGTCTGTACAGCAGGGGCTGCAAAGTTATGCGATCAGCAACTGTTTGGTTTGTGAAATCTGTCAGGTTTTTTTTTTTAATCAATGGGATGACCATCTGGGAATGAGTGTGGCCATTGTTTGCTTTGCAACACATTTTTGGAAGCGTATCATTGGATGATCAACAAAACAAGGCGGCCAAGTTCCTCAGCTGTTGGTCATGCATCTGTTTCTAGAGACTGGTCCTCACTGGGCCACCGTTAGACACATGAAAAGTCAAGACCAACCATGTCCTCTCTAATTGCATCCATATACTGTATCTCCTCTTTGTCTTTTACCTGGTAGCTGCATTTCTAACATTCTTCTACCAATATACCCACTGTCCCTCCTCTGGCCATGTCCAAAGCAGGTTGTCTGCTGGTTGCTAAAGGTTATCTAAAGAAGCCAGCTGTTAAAAATCTAAACACTAACCAAAAGTTATTTTGGAGCTGTAATCAGTGCTTAATTTGAGCTGGATTTTGCCGAAACAGGATCTGGGAACTTTCTTATCTCTCTCAGGAACTCTCAGTTCTCTCTTGTAAATGATCCCCCAAGGCTCAATGGGATTAACCTGTATAAATAAAGGTTGAATGAATTCTATTTTGACAGGGTGCGTTCCTGTAACAGTTTTCTTAGCTCTGGTAACTCTCAGGCTTACTAATAATAAAGTTATGACCAAATTTGACTGCCTTGAATGAATACAACTTATTTTGGATATGTAAACTGAAAATAATTACATAAACACTCATTTTAAACACAACAGCCACTTACAAGGTTCCTAATATCACATCAGAGCTGCCCCTTCAAGTAATGGTGGATCCAGACCGAACGCGATTTCAACTGCAGGAACGTCCAGTTTACATGCAAAGTCAATGGGGGACGCACCTCCATGCGCCTCCTGGCGTCTTGCGTCACGTCGCGTGCGTGTTGAGCGTGCTGGAGAGCGATTTCCGTGCACGTGAACCCGCGTCAACCTCCAAAGCACGCCTCCAACATGCTGAAGATTTCGCCGTTCAAACTTTCAAACGCCGCTCAAACTCTACCCGATTGGTTGGTGTGTCAACCAATCAGGGAGAGTCGGGGGAGAAGAGAGGGGGTCAGGGGGAGAGTCCCTATGTGACGCGGAAACCAGTGACGCGGAAACCATTGCGCATGTGACGTATTGTTTGTGGAACACAGAAAAAACCCGCGGAGTCATGGAATATGGAAGAGAAACTCATTGTAGCTGTGTGTTCGCGACAATTCCTTCACGACCAGTCAAGTCTGCTCCACAGAGACAGAAATAAAGAGCTCCTCGCCTCGCGGAGTGCATTGACGACTCGGTACACCGGTAAGCTCCTCCCACACACCCCGCAGCAGCAGGGTTGCCAGTTAAACATGAATTTTATTTTATTTATTTATTTTTTTACCCCTTTTCAGTGCAAATGTTCACTAAACTCAACACACTATTAATCTTATCAGACCCTCACGCAGCAAATATGACAGTTTGGGTAAAAAAAATAAAAAATAAGCAACAGTACTAGATGATTCATTAATTCTTATCTGGCAACCCTGCGCAGCAGTTTTCGCAGCAGTTTCGCTTCTGGCTTTTTTAGTCTGGACACAAAGTGCGTCCACTTGCGTGCGTGAGGAGCGTTTTGGAGGTAGGAAATCGGTTCGGTGTGAATCCACCATAAGCATTTCTGCCTCTACCCTTAAAAACATCTCTGCCCCTAGAAGTTCAGTCAGGGGCAATTTAATTAAAAACACAAACCTATAATTAAACAGCACAACAACATTGCAATCAGTTTTACAGTTGAAGTGGGTATTAATAAAATATTGATTATTAAAAATATGACAGAATTACATATGTCACGTATCAAAACAACGGAGCCAATTTGTCAAAATAACATTGATCATTTAGTTGAAAAGACAGTCCAGTTTAATTTAATTAAAAACAGTCTTCTCATTACTAACCGAGAATTGATTTACATGACGGCGGTGACAATGGATATAGTACTTGACGTGTGTGTGTGTGTGTGTGTGGGGGGGGGGGTTAGGATGCTTGAGAGAAGTGAAACATGCTCTGTTCACACAAGGAGAGCTGTTGGTCAGGCTACATTCTTGTTGCGCTCTAAAATAGTTATTGAATCAAGTGTTATTAAATGTAGGTAAACGTGGATGTTTAACAAACCGTTAAAATACGTCAGAATGAAGGAAATGGCATCTACTGTTTTCAGAATTTTCTGGGGAGGTTCCCCAGACAACCCCCCACGCTATTTGTATTCCAAGCATTCCAGCATCGTTTGGTTTACGGATTAAGCACTGGGCATAACCTCCTAAAATAAGCTTGTTTTCATCCCATGGGTAGAGATTTAGATTCTGAGCGAGGTCTACCCTTTGAATCCTGTGGTGTCGGTCACATGTGACACTTCAGTTTTATTAGCAAATTTCCGCCTCTGCATCATCCCCATCATCAGGAAATAATTGAATGAAATTTACAAATGGCACAAGTCTTAAATGGGTACATACATACAAATGCATAATTAGTGCATGCTCTTACAACTATTGTTCGTGTAATGCATTTTATTCTGCTGTAAAAAAAAACATTTTGTGAAGAACTTGTATATTTTTATTGTTTCCGTGCTCGCGCTTATCTTTCATTTCTTTTTTTCTGTTTCTCTTTTGGCATGCTAGGTGGCTGCCAGGATGACCAGTGAATCAGCAGGTACCGTTGTTTTCTTTAATGAGTGTGTTCACCGTCCTCGCTGTTGAATTGTAAGTAATCCATTTATAAAGCATAAAACTGCCCTTCTTGGACTGTTTAATGGAAGGTATTCAGTGCAAATTTGCACTTTTGCATAAAAACACACACGCACACATACAGTACATCTAAAGTGCAAAAACTAAAACCTGATAGGAAAAAAATCACAAATCTTCTGTGCTTTGAAGTTCTGAGTTAAAAGCGATTTTTGTCTTGTGATAACAGGTTTTCTTCACCAGAACAAAAACGGGTTTTCCAACATTAATAAGCTGTGCTGTGGCTTCTTCTCTTGTAATACAAATGTATTTTCCTAACTTCTACCTTTTTTTTTTCACACGTCTTGTAAGCGTGATGCAGGGGTCCACAGGGACGATTAATGAGTCCACCCCTGACCTCATCCATAGCGTGTCCTGTTTGATTGGCACGCGCAGGTGTCATGTAGACGCCATTTAAGAGCAACTCATTGAGATGTCTTGGCGACAGGGTCATATTCACTGCGCCGTAGATTTGTTTACTTTTGTGTGTTACATTTGTGTGCATACGTAAGGTGTGTGTGTGGTTCCACAACCAGTCAGGGGTCACATTACTGGCAATGATAGGCCAAAGAGGAGAGGTGCATGGTGGGTAATGAGGCCCAGGAGGTTTCATGGAGGTCAGAGGTGCAGGTGCTGGGGTGTGCAGCGAGGCTGAGAATGTGTTTGTGTATTTGTAAGAGTTGGTAGCATTTTAAACAAGAGAGGAGTGCAGACTAGATTTGTTGTTTGGATCTTCATGCTTCAGGTTTGTTTTTGGCCTCAACACGGTTTATTTTCTCCTCTGATATCAGGACAGACTTTTTGCTCCTTGTCAAAAAACCCTTCTCTTCAGTCAGTGTTTGTCAGCCTGTGTGGTCTGGTGGTCACTGCTGAGTGGCAGGATATGAACCGGTCGTATCTCAGCTCCCATAGCTGGCATTCACTCTGCTCTCAGGGAACATGGAGTTCCTTTGAGGAATTTTACCACAGCTACCTCACACTGTATCACCATATCTGACTTCACACTATTTTAATTAGCCTTAGTGTGCTTTTGTTGAAATGGATGGGAGTTTGTTCTTTCTAACACATCTGCCTTAAAGTTATCAAATTTTTTGATCACAATAAAGATTTATTAGCATTTGTCTAAAAGATTAATTCACACTATCAAGATATTGTTTCTGTAAAGAAGTTAAATTAATCTGCAAATTCACCTTCATGGTGTCAGTGGTTTCTAATTATAGTTGCACGAATGTAATTTTTCAGAATATTAACTTTGATTAATGGTTATGACAACCAAGCAGCTTGATGTAAAAAAAATTATCTTAAATCTGAGTGTAGTTTTACCAGAAAGTACTTAGTTAAACCCATTTCTGCTCCAAATGATTGTAAATCACCAGTAATTGAGGAAAATTGCTTTTCTTATGATAGAAAAAGTATATCAGAGTACGGTAATTTCAAATTGCGAATTTGCCTCGAGACGAAAGTGATGCTGAAAGTGACAACGAAAGACAGACTGAAGATGTGTGTGATGAAGCACTTTGGTAACAGCTGCTGTTTTAAATGTGCTTTATAAATAAAGTTGACTTGACATGAAGTTTTTTTGATGTTGTTCAATTCTGACACTGAAGAAAACGACTTTAGTGGTTTTCGTGCACAGGAGGAAGATGAAGGTAGTGTTCAGTTACTTTTTCTGTAGGCTATTGTATTTATTTTTATTTTTTTACCAGCCGTGTTAAAGGCACTATTCAGACAAAAACATTTACTGTACAGGTAGTCCTCGACTTACGACGGAGCTCCGTTCATATGCTTCGTCGTAAAGCGAATTTCGACATAACTCGGAACATACGTCCAAACTGCACCTTATACGTACAGTACTGTATTTTACCAAGCACTTAGCCTATCCTAACACAGTACCCTACATAATTATCAAAAAACCCATACATTTGAGATCCATAATGAAGGGGGAAAAGAGTTAATTTCCTACTCTGGAATGCTGGTGAAGCCATTTCCTCAGTTTCTCCGTCCCTCCTCCGGATTCTTCATTCGTTTACGTTGTAAAACCGCCGTCCATAAAACAGCTACTTTTCCACAGCTGCTGCCTGTCCAGCTTGGTCCAACAAGTTTTGTTTTGTTTTTCGAATGTCCAGAGGACCAGACTTAGCTTTTTTAGAGAGTACAGGCAGCTGTAGCCTCCGCAGGTAGTAAAAATGGAAACTGCCGGAAACTACGTGAATCGGCTTCACAAAAAAAAAAAATATATATATATATATATTTTTTTAATGGAGATGTGTGTTGTAACCACGAAACGTCGTAACTCGAGACTGTCGTAAGTCGAGGACTACCTGTATATATTTGTGTGTGTTACAGTACATATTTAAATGTTTTTAAAATTATATTTAAATATCTCATGTTACAACATGGACACATGCAGCAAGTGTGGCCAATATATGTACAAATTTACTTTTCTTTTTAAATTTAGTAGGTGCGGCTTATATTCAGATGCACTCAATAGTCCGTAAATTACGGTAGTTTAGGCTGTATAAACCCTTGGAGGAGCTCCTAAATTTCCCTTCATATCACTGTAATAAATGTACGTATGACCTGATCTTCTAATTTTAGATTAAAGCATCACGATCACAAATTAAAACAGGACATTTTTAGGTATAAAAATTCAGACTGTTTTACAATTAAAATCCATCCATCGTCTTTTACCCACTTCTTCCTTTCCGGGTTGCGTGGCAGCTGGTGCCTCTCTCCAGCTATCACTGTGTGAGAGGTGGGGGACACCCTGGACAGGTCTCCAGTCCGTCACAGGGACACATAGACAAACAAGACAAACAACCATTCAGTCTCTCTCACACCTAGAGACAATTTAGAGTTAACAGACAGCCTTACATGCATGTGTTTGCTCTGTGGGAGCAAACCGGAGTACCTGGAGAAAACCCACACATGCACGGAGAGAACATGCAAACTCCACACAGAAAATCTGAGCGGCGAACCTGTGACCTTCTAGCTGTGAGGTTCTGCCGTCATGCTGCCTATAGAATTCAATTGAATCCACTATTTTTCCTCCTTTCCCTCTCACTTTTTTTTTAGAATATTTGGAATTGTGGTATAATGAGAAAGCCGGGGTTGCATTGTGGTAAAGTGGTTAGCACTGATGTTTCACTGTAAAAAGGACAGAGGTTTAGATCTTCGGATGTGTCTTTCTGTGTGGGGTTTGCACGTTCTCTTTTTAAATGTCAACTTTCCTACAGATACAACACTGGACTTTCCAGGTACAGAAAATGGATGAACAATCAAGGAAGTTATATTTCTACAAACTGTAAAAATAACTAAATAAAAATCATCATTATGTTGGCACACAGAAAATATATAAGATTTAGTGGCTTAAGCTGATCCCAGCTGTCGCCAGGAAATACAGGGGGCGCACTCGGTACTGATCCGTATTTCATCTCATGGCAAACACACTTACACAAGCTCACTATTTTCAACTACGTTGTCATCTAAAGAAAAACGTGAACGAATTATCACGACTAAGCAATCGCATGGAGACGTAATATTAGTGGCAATGCATTCTAACAGAACTTTGAGGCTTGACAGGAAGACACACACTCATGTCACTCCACCTCTGAAGAGTATTTATGTGTGTTGCATCAGCAATTTAAACATATTCGTTAAAGTCTTGCAAAGAAAAAAATTTCCTGGAAATACATTCCAGACGGCAGTGATGTCAAACCTTTAGCTGCCTCAGCAGTAGCCAAAGGAATTTTAAAATACAAGTTGCATCATCATAGTTAAAACTGCTTCCATTCTGTTATAATGCAAAACTCTTTAGGGAGACTGTGGGTGGTCTTAATGAAGATGTTAGTCGTAGCGTGTACCACCCACCTAAACATTACTGCAGATGAAGCACGTGCCTGCATGGCAACGGTACACCCTGATGGTGGCGGCCTCTCAGCGGGACAGCAAAGCCCACCACGCTGAAAACGACTCAGAATATTGCTTAAAAATGCAACAGAGCGAGAGTTAATTTGAGGATCTGCTGGATGCACAGAAATAAACCCACACGACCTCCACCCTGTGACCCACAGGACCAAAAAAATAATAAAATAGCTGCCTACAAATTCTTGTCAGGCGCCCCACATGGGCCTGTATTTGTGTCCCAAGTTTTTCCATTTTAATGATACAAACAAAACCTGTACTTTCTTTGCAGTTTTTGTTTTATGTTCGTAAAATTACATTTAGCACATACAAGTTTGCCTATAGGTCCAATTTTGCTTCTCACTTTTAAGATGATTTGAATGAAGGCATCCTTCAAATGACAAGAGATACCGGTAGTTTTAATTTTATGACCTATCTCTGTTTGCAAAACAGGCAAAGTGCCAAAAACAACTGCACACACAGAAACCGATACCGGGGGTCCCAGAACGTTGGAAGCATTAAATCGAGCTAACTTTAAATACAGTACAGTACAATAGCCGTGTTTCCATCAAGGTTTCTAGATGCGCATTTTGAAGTATCGCATCAGAAAAGCTGAATGGAAACGGCAAGATGCGAATTTACTTCCTCTAATTCGCCAAAAAGTTGATACGCTCGCTTGAGGTGGTTTTTGGGTTTTTCGAAAGAGAGCGGATGCGCAAAACGAGAGATGGAAACAGATTTGCCGACTCAGTTCTGCCGTAGCGAACATTCACGTCATGTGACTGATCAGCTGTTTCCGCTCCGGACAACATGTAACATCGCTAAAACTAGTTGGCATGACAGAATAAATACAACTTGCCCGATAGCAACACGTACCTGAAATATTCTCTCCATTTTGCCGAGATGTGTGGTCGGGTTCTGTTTTCAACCGCTACTTCCTGTTTACTGTAGACATGCGTAACGCTGACGTCTGACGTAATGACGCTGACGTCTGACGTAATGACGCTGTGCGTGGCCTGGTAGATGCGCTTCAAGCCAGTTGATGGAAACACTTCTGCTTCGCATTAATTTTTATTTACATTTTTGCGAATTTTCAAAAATTCACTCAAAATTCGATTTGAAAATAGATGGAAACACGGTTAGTGAAACTTTGAACTCTGCTGAGAACAAATGTAAAATAGATTTTTAACACAAGTGTTGTATTACTTTAGCCTTAGACCATGACTTGGAATTACTTTTTTTTTTAGCTCAAAAGGGGAAAACTTTAATTTGAAAAGCTTGTTTCAAAGTGTATTGTGGGTTTTGTAAACCTACCTTTATTTACTTGCATTTTGTAAGAAATGTACCACAACTTTGTGTTTACAACTTTACATTAAGTCTTTATCACTTTACTGTAATAGCTCATGAAAGATAAATTAGTTTAAAAAGAAGAATTTTATATATATATATATATATATATATA
>JBBPBX010056807.1:0-12647 GCA_038048925.1 Garcialebias charrua | reverse complement strand
TGGTAGTGATCGCCGAAAAGACCCTGCGTCGAAATCGGCCCCTCCAGAAGCTGTCGCTTGATCTCCTCTGTGATGGTGGGGCACAGCTTGAGCCACACCTGACGTTGGAGCAGCGTAGCCCACGCTGTGATCCTTGCAGAGCAGGTCGCCAGTGCCCCGCACAGGTTGGTGATGGCGTCCAGAGCCGCTCCTGCGTTCTCGTGTGTCGGCTCCCGCCCGACTCCGACGGCGAGGAGAGCGATGTTATTTGCCGCGGCACCAACCTGCGAAGCACACTTGTGGATGCGGTCCTGCATCTTTGTAGAGAACTGATCTGCAGGTGCTGGTGGTGTCGCGGGTTTCCCCACAAGTTTGGCGGATTTTAGGCCAAAAACCGCGGACAAACTTTGCTCCAGTGGTGGAACCGAGGGGAAGGTCTGGTCCGTCAGTCCCTGGACCTTCGTCACCGGCACAAATGAGGAAACAGGCGCCCTCATTTTCAGCGGGTCACGTCCTTCAGCCTGCAGCAGAGAAAGGATGTCTGGAACGCACGGCCAGATCATCTGCGCCTGGCTCACAGGCTTCGCAGCGAACCGTCCCGCCAGGAGTGGTGTCGCAGACGTCTGAGTGGTGCATTCAGGGACCGTCATGCCGCACGTACCCGCTGCCCACTTGATAATGTCCGGCAGCGCGTTGGCCAGGTTGAAGAGAGGACCTGGCTCGACCGTGTCGGGGTCCGTTGGTCCTGCGCCCTCAGGAGACGGAGCCCTGCTGCTGCAGGACTCCACATCAAAGAGCTGGTTGGTCACTGGATCGTGGTCCGCTGACGGGCCAGCTGGCATCTGTGTGGACGTGGCGGCCATGCCGACCACGGCTGCTCCCTCGGTGGGGGGTATTGTCGGTTCCACGCACTTCAATAGAAGTGGGGCAACGCGACTGCTAGCTCCTTCCAGCTGGGGAATGAAGGGTGAGACCGGACCTGAACCCCCAGCGGGGGAGAGACCGGTCTCGCTAGCTACCCCCGTGGTCGCGTAGTCCGTCTCCTCCAAGAGCCACAGAGGGGGCGGAGCGACCACCATCGGCCGAGCCTCAGCTGCCGTCCGGGCAGTGAGGTCGAACCGGCGCTGCCTCTCGTCCAGAGGCAGGAGCTGGCAGGAGGGACACTCGGGAGACTGGACCATCGCCTCCTGCGCATGCTCAAATCCGAGACACATCTCGCAGCCAGGATGCAAGTCGGCCTGCAGCATGAAGCCGGTCTTGCATCCTGGGCACTTCTTGATGGATCTTCTTCTGGTATCCATGAGGTAGAAATCAACTCAATCGGCGTGAAAAAATTTTGGGAGCCGATTCTCGGTCAGCAACAGAATAAATAGCAGACCGAGGCGGGGCCCACGGCAGGTGGGCCTGGACTAGAAGTCTTCAGTGATTGGCGCGAAGCGCAAGGGTAAACCCACTAGGGCGTGGCTTAAAGGGCGATAGCCTGCATGAAATATAACCATGTCCTGTCGCTCATTTACGAGAGAAGATCAAGGCAGCAGTCTCTATAGTTGTTCTCCTTCTTCCACCGAATGAATTGTTTTGTTCTGACTTACTTATTTATCACTTGATTTATCGCGCGATCTCGCAAATCCCGCGCATGCGTCTCGGAGCGGCGCATCCAGGCGGACCTGAGCGGAGCGGAGGAAGTGGAAATTGGAGTTTGAGACGCTCAGCTGCGACCTGCGGAGCGGAGCGGACCGCGTGTAGTGTAATTTTGGCGTTACTCCACCTGATGCATGCTCAATAATCCTGGAAGAAAAATCTAGAAAGGCTGAGTCTGGTCCTCTGGACATTCAAAAAACAAAACAAAGCAACAACAACAAAAAAAAGGACTGTAGAAACGTTTCGTCTTTCGTCCGAAAGACTTCCTCAGTCTGAGATGCTGTATTCAGCTCAGTCTTATAAATAGCACCCTCAAAGACAAAGTCAACTTTATTGTCAGAACTGCAATATGTACAGGACATACACAGGATTGAAATTGCGTTTCTCTCAGTCCCTCGGTGCAACAGTAACCATTTAAACACTAAAACACTGAAACATTTAATAAACATAAGCATAAAATAGTAAAAGTGTAACACTGTCCTGAGTTTTTGCATAGTAGTATAAAAGTATGAAAATTTACACCAACACTAAAACACTAAACATTTAATGAACATAAGCATAAAATGAAATAATAAAAGTGTAATACTGTCCTGAGTTTTTGCATAGTAGTATAAAAAGTATAAAAAGTATATCTATAAAATAAACTGAAGGTTCTAGCATTGACATTTGCAAAGAGTGGCAAAGCAGCATATGAGTTAATGTACACAGTATATGTATGAGGTAGTTGATGTTGGTATAGAGGCAAAGTGGCATATGCAGTAAGGCACATAAGGCACATTGGGCATCCTTAAATAAGGCTAGTCAGAGAATACTGTATATGTATCAGCAGTAGTATATATATATATATATATATAATATAATGTCTATTCCTGTCATCTGCGTATGTTTCCCATACACAGACGAAATTCGTCTCTGCATTTAACCCAACCACCTACCAGGTGGTGCAGTGAGCAGCCCGAAAGCGCCCGGGGAGCTGGAGAAATAGGTGTGCACTCATAGACACCCCAAGCTGGGTAGTGGCCGGGGCGCGAACCCGCGACCTTCGGGTCCGTAGTCAAAAGCCCTGCCACTAGACCATCTTGGCTCCTAAAAGTAGTGTAAATGTAAACAGTAGTAATAAATGTAAACAGTAGTAATAAATGTAAACAGTATTAATAAATGTAAACAGTAGTATGACTATAGGCAGTAATGTAATACAAACATTAGTGCAAATATGAGAAGTAGTGCAAACTGAATGAGCACATGACCGAGAGTTTAGTGAATAACCCGTTTGATGACACAGAGTCCAGTGTTAAAATCTTTGTGTTGTGTGGTAATGTGTGAGAAAGTTTTTTGTGTTAAGGCAGTTCAAATGGGAGGGGAGGCAGAGCAGGCAGAGTGTTTAGCATCCTGACTGCCTGATGAACAGAGCTGTCTCTCAGTCTGCTGGTTCGAGCCTGGAGACTCCTCAGTCTCCTCCCTGATGGCAGCAGTCTGAAGCAGCTGTGTAGTGGGTGTGTGGGATCACCTGCCATGCAGAGGGCTTTCCGAGTGAGGCGGTTGCTGTGTAAGTCCTGCAGTGAGGGGAAGGAGGTGCCGACGATCTTCTCAGCTGCTCTCACGATGCGCTGGAGGCTCTTGCGGCAGGATGCAGTACATGCACCAAACCACACAGTGATGCAGCTGGTCAGGACACTTTCTATGGCACCTCTGTAGAAGGTGCACATGATGGGGGTTGAAGCTCCAGCCCTTTTCAGCTTGCGGAGAAAGTAGAGACGCTGGTGAGCCTTCTTGGCCAGTGATGCAGTGTTCCTGCTCCAGGACAGGTCCTTTGAGACGTGCACTCCCAGGAACTTGGTGCTGTCCACTCTCTCCACTGTGGTGCTGTTGATGGTCAGAGGGGCATGTTGGGCATCCCTCTTCCTGAAGTCCACAACAATCTCCTTTGTCTTCTCCACGTTGAGAGTGAGATTGTTGTGTCCGCACCACAAGGCCAGGCGGCTCACCTCGTTCCTNAGAAGTAGTGCAAACTGATATGAGCACATGACCGAGAGTTTAGTGAATAACCCGTTTGATGACACAGAGTCCAGTGTTAAAATCTTTGTGTTGTGTGGTAATGTGTGAGAAAGTTTTTTGTGTTAAGGCAGTTCAAATGGGAGGGGAGGCAGAGCAGGCAGAGTGTTTAGCATCCTGACTGCCTGATGAACAGAGCTGTCTCTCAGTCTGCTGGTTCGAGCCTGGAGACTCCTCAGTCTCCTCCCTGATGGCAGCAGTCTGAAGCAGCTGTGTAGTGGGTGTGTGGGATCACCTGCCATGCAGAGGGCTTTCCGAGTGAGGCGGTTGCTGTGTAAGTCCTGCAGTGAGGGGAAGGAGGTGCCGACGATCTTCTCAGCTGCTCTCACGATGCGCTGGAGGCTCTTGCGGCAGGATGCAGTACATGCACCAAACCACACAGTGATGCAGCTGGTCAGGACACTTTCTATGGCACCTCTGTAGAAGGTGCACATGATGGGGGTTGAAGCTCCAGCCCTTTTCAGCTTGCGGAGAAAGTAGAGACGCTGGTGAGCCTTCTTGGCCAGTGATGCAGTGTTCCTGCTCCAGGACAGGTCCTCTGAGACGTGCACTCCCAGGAACTTGGTGCTGTCCACTCTCTCCACTGTGGTGCTGTTGATGGTCAGAGGGGCATGTTGGGCATCCCTCTTCCTGAAGTCCACAACAATCTCCTTTGTCTTCTCCACGTTGAGAGTGAGATTGTTGTGTCCGCACCACAAGGCCAGGCGGCTCACCTCGTTCCTGTAGTCCGTCTCATCGTTGTTGCTGATGAGACCTACCACTGTTGTGTCGTCCGCAAACTTGATGAAGTGGTTGGAGCTGTATGATGGTGTGCAGTCGTGTGTTAGCAGGGTGAATAGAAGGGGGCTCAGCACACATCCTTGTGGGGCCCCTGTGTTCAATGTGATGGTGCTAGATGTGTTACTCCCGACCCGTACTGTCTGTGGTCTCCCGGTCAGGAAGTCTAGCAGCCAGTTACACATTGAGGTGTTCAGCCCCAGACTGTCCAGTTTAAGGATGAGCTGTTGGGGGAGGATGGTGTTGAATGCCGAGCTGAAGTCGATGAACAGTATTCTAACATAAGAGTCCCTCTCACAGTGGATCAACAAATTTGCTTATGACTTCTGAAACCAGCTGCACACATGATCAAGGAGGACCATCAGCCTAACGATGGACCGTTAGCAGCACCCTGATGGTTGTTTGCTATTGCTATTGCACAGAGGGCTGAGTGATACTAGCAATAACAGCATTGTAAGAGGGGGACAGTTGAACCCGGAGGCCTCCACCTCTGTTTAATGATGGACGGTTTCTTTTCACAAAGATGGCCTCCTTTACTCCTCTCTCAAACCATCATTCCTCTCTATCAAGGATGTGAACATCTTCATCCCTGAAAGAGTGACCGCTGGCCTGGAGATGAGTGTAGACCGCAGAGTCCTGACCTGATGATGTTGATCTTCTGTGCTGGGCCATCCTTTTGGCCAGTGGATGTTTAGTTTCTCCGATATAAGACTGATCACAGCCTTCCTGACACTGTATTTATAGAACTGAGCTGAATACAGCATCTCAGACTGAGGAAGTATTTCGGACGAAAGACGAAACGTTTCTACAGTTTTTTTTCTTGCTTTGTTTTGTTTTGTTTTTTGAATGGCCAGAGGACCAGACTTAGCTTTTTTAGATTTACTCCACCTGTTTGTATTTGAAATAATTTATATCCTTAGCATTTGTTGTTGTTGTTGTTGTTGTTGTTGTTGTTGTTGTTGTTGTTGTCTTTCTTCCAATAGGAAGTACTTTGTACACCTGGACCTGCTATTCTGTGTTTGTTTATTGTTTAAAAGGGAGTTTTTCCTTTCCACTGTTGCTTTTGTGCTTGCTCAGGATGGAAGACTATGACTACCATTTTTTCTGCCTCATAAGTATCACCTCTCTATAAGTCGCTTTGTCCAATTATTGGCAATAAATTGGAAAAATCCATAAACAGATCGCACCTCTATTTAAGTCGCATCTATTATGCGTCACCGCTATGCGACGCGTCAGCGCGTCATTTGCCCTGCTGAAAATGGCGGCCACAGGGGCGAGCGCGCATGGAAGGACTTTACAAGATTAACACGGTAAAAACAATTATTTGTTTGCTGAAAATTACAGCAAAGATGTGTCTTAGCTGGACTTTTCCTTAATAAATGAAAGCAATTGTCAAATCAGCTGGATTTAAAAAGTAGTTTCGCTACGTGCACGCACACGGGTGGGACCATAGCATTTTCTTTAAAATTTAGCAAAATAAACGCTTAAAAAATATTTCTTAGCTGACATTATAGCGCAAGGGTTCCTGAGCTTAACCGTTCCTTAATAAATTCACAAAATGGTCAAATCAGCTGGATTTAAATTGTTTCGCTTTGACGTCTTCCAAACCATTGCGTGCGCTACGAAAATAAATAATAAATAAATCGAATTTTAGCTCAAAAATCTCCTACAGCTAACAGTTTGTAAATGACCCCCAAGTAATTACTTTCTGTAAGTTTAAAGAAAATCTGCTGTGTGTTTTGAGCTATTTTCCAAAATGGTACCCGTTAAAAACACGGAGCTACATGCTAACCGCTAAACATCTACGTTGCTAAAACATCGAATTTTAGCTCTAAACATCTCTTACAGCTAACAGTTTGTAAATGTCCACCCAGTAATTACTTTCTGTAAGTTTCAACAAAATCTTTCCTGTGCTTTAGTACTTCATACCTCCAGAGCAGGAGGCCAGGCTGCGACAGACTGAGTCCGACCAGAGGAGGCTGCCGTCGGACACATGAGCTGGAAACGGTCGGTGGACTCTCTGGAAGTGTCAGAGCTCCAGAGCAGGAGGCCGGGCTGCGACAGAGTCAGTCCGACCAGAGGAGGCTGCCATTGGACACATGAGGTGGGAACGGTTGGTGTACCCTAGCGGACAAAAGTGGTACTGCACCATTTTTTGCCAAAATGAAAAACGGTCATATCTGAGCCAAATATTGGTCTTAAAAATATGGGCAAAAATCCATAAACAAGTTTCATCTCTCTATTAGTCACAGGGCATGCAAATTAGGCAAAATGGTGCGACTTATAGACCGGAAAATACGGTAAATGAAATCTCAATGTAATCTGCTGGCTTCCCTTAGATAGAGAACTTTTACTTATTGGCTTTTATAATGTATGGGAATGTTTCTGTTCAGTGCCCTGAGAGGACTTTTGTTGTGACTTGGCACTATATAAATGTAGCAGTATAGAAATACTGTATACCTGGCTAGGGAAATGTCACTTCCTGATATACCTGGCTAGGGAAATGTCACTTCCTGATATACCTGGCTAGGGAAATGTCACTTCCTGTTTGAGAAGTGGGTGGAGTATAAAAGGAGGCAGCAATGCCTGTTCTGGAACTTGGTTTCTTCTTCACTTTCCCACTACGTGGCTCAAACCCGTGTGGGGTTTGGTTGTCGTTGAGCAGCAGATGTTTATGTTTATTAAATTTGTTCATTTTTTTTACAAAAGAAACAATACAAGGCAATCTCATAATGATAGTGTACAAAATGTAAAAAAATGAAAGGTGGCAGAAAGAAGAATAAATCTTATTATATCTGCCCCTTATCTCCAACAATCAGATTAAACAACAGTAGTCAAACCATGTAAACAATAATAATCTTCAACCAACTTTTTCCAACAATCAGGTTAAACAATAATATTCTTCAACCAACAGTACAAAATGACTAACTCTTTCTAATTTTCTAACTAATACTAATACAGTACAAAATGATTAACTCTTTCTAGTTTTCTAACTAATACTAATACAGTACAAACTGACTAACACTTTCTAATTTTCTAACTAATGCAATACACATTACGTTATTTCACATATATTTTTTTAACATATTTGTTTTGATCATTTTTTTAAATGTAAACACTGACTTGGCATTTTTAACTACATTCTCCAAGCCATTCCATAATCTAATTCCCTGAATTGAGGTAGAACGTCCCTTCAAACTGGTTCTGAATTGTGGTTTTACAAACAACTCTGTTCCCTTAAGATTATAACAACTTTGTCTTTTAACAAAGTGCATTTGGATATTTAAAGGTAATGTATTATTTTGAGCTCTATACATAACTGATAAAATATTATAGTCTACCAAATCATGGAACTTCAGTAATTTTAGTTGATAAAATAATGTACTTGATGGATGACGGTAATGCTTTCTAGTGATAATTCTTACAGCTCTTTTCTGTAATACAAAAATAGGCTTTGTGATTGTTTTACACGCATTCCCCCAAACATCAATACAATAGATTAAGTGTGGAACAATGATTGTGTTATACAACAAATACAGAGCCTTATCATTCAATAGGTCTCTGACTTTGTACAGTACTGCTATCGATTTAGCTATTTTTATTCTTACAGAATTTATGTGTTGTTTCCATGTCAGTTTGTCATCAATGATAACACCCAAAAACTTCACCTCACTCACTCTACAAATCTCAACATCCTCAATTTTGAGTGGAACATCAACAGTTTTCTTTCTATTACCGAATATCATGTAATTAGTTTTCTCTAGATTTAATGATAATTTATTTATTTTAAACCAAGTTTGTATCTTTATAAATTCTGTTTTTATCAATTCTAACATTTGTTCTATATCTTCACCTGAACAGAAAAAAGTGGTATCATCTGATTGTGTCATGCATGCTGTTCTTTCGTGGTATGAAGACCAAGCTTGCTGCTTCCTCCTCCTCCAGTGTCTGCATGTGTCAGCAGGTCCTTTGCTGAAGTATGGACCACTGCTGCTTTGACTCTACGGAAGATCACTATTGTTGTCTCCACTGAAATCACCATTGTTCTGGCTCCATGGAAGGCCACTGCTGTTTGGGTTCTCCAGACTACTGCATTTGACCATCTTCAGATGTCTGTGGCTGCTTCACTGGACTACCCTACCAACAAATTGTTTGGGGTGTGGCCCCTGAACACATGTCAGTGGCGTGGGTTATTAGCCACACACCTGGGTCTGGACTCGAACTTTAATTATTTAATCTTTTTACAAAGTATTTTAAAAGTATTTATAAATACAAATGGAAACTAATAACTAATAACTTTTTTTATTTGTAAACGTGTCTCAGACGTTCCAAATATTTTCCCAAAGGTCTACGAACCGGTGTGCCTTGTAAATTGCATAATTTTAATGAGAACCATTCGGTACCACCACATAAAATACTAAATTGAATTGAATTGAATCTGTATTCTATTTTCACTATAGAGGTTGTGCAATTTGGGTGACAACACCAGGAAAAATATCAGGAATGCAAAAGACTCAAGAAAGCTGTTGTCTTGGTTTTAAAGTTGTTTTTTTTTTTCATCTTTAGAGATAGGTTGAGATGCTCTGACATCTAGGAGCTCAGCGATTTATTGCTTTTCACTACTGAAAAGCTGAGGAAACTGTAGGATAAAGATTGCGTTCCAAACAACAGATCACATAAAGGTGCTGTTTTGTTGTTGTTGATCTGTCACTTCAACTCTTTCCTTTGACATTCATCTCCTAACCACAGCTGGTCTGAGTTGAGCCGAGGTGATCTCAACTGTAGTGTCCTGAGACTACAGTGAGCATTAAAAAGCCTTGGAATCCCCCTTGGGGTGTCTAAATCCTTCATCTCGGACCTTGTGATTATCTGTGTATTTGCACCACTCACATGGAAAAACAATCATACCCTACAAATAATGCTACTGCAGCTTGTCTGAGACAGTATCATTTTTATATCATTTCAGCTAGACCATCTGTGCACTTGGTAAGGTCATGCCCTCACACACAGTGATGCAGTATTGTAAGCATCATGTTTTGTTTGTTGTATTTTTCAACAACTACAATTTCTCTTTTTAAAACAACAAGGGAAACTAGCCATATATAAATCAGCTATGTTCATGAACTACACATTTAAGGAATAATTTGTTCATACAGCATAGAAGTGATGATGTATTCCTTTATAAATCACACAGATCCATACAAACAGGCCAGGAGTGAAGACAATGTGCCCTACAGCTGCTTTTCTTTTGGGTCATTCTCTAATCCTCTTCAACCTCTTCTTCCCTCTGTCAATACTGTGCCTTGTGCAGATGTTATATTCACACTTTAAGAAGATACCTTGAGGATTCTCATCCACTGAGACACAAAATATCAGACAGAAAACTCTCCCAACAACTTTAGCTTAACTTTTGAGCGGAGCAATGTTTTAAAAATCAAAGCATCTGCTTGAAACCGTCAGGGTGCACTGCACCAGCTAATCCTAAATTAATCAAAATCTCACTGATGCAAATGCCCTTTAGTACACTAGTTTTTCAATATTTGTGAGCAATAGGGACGCACGATATTGGATTTTTGTTGGATATCCGATATGCCGATATGTTAAAACTTATTTGGCCGACAACCAATACCAATACCGATATTTTATTCCTAGACCTACAAGTACTTATAGAGACTACATAGCTTTCTTTGCTCTGTAATTAAAATACTACATTATTCTGCATGGTCTTTGTCAGTTTGGCCTGTTACCAAATGCAGATGCCTAAAAGGAGGATGAAAATGATGTAACACTTCAACTTGGATTATGTTTAATGTCAAATTTATTCATGATATTTACTCTCTATGAGACAATGACAACACCCGAACAGTGCAAATTTGTAAATTTTCACAAATCTAAACTCAGTGGCGTGCGTGATGTCATAGCATTGTGCTGAAACAGCACTTTTTATATCAGTGCGTTATTTTGATGGAATGTCCGATATTCAACTTTATTGCTTATACCGGCCGATACCAATATCATGCAGATAATATCATGCATCTCTATGAGCAATGCAAAAACATAAAAATATAAATGAATTAAAAATACTCCTGGCCTTTTCCCCACACTTTTTTCAAGGAGCAAAGGACACTTGCAGAATACAAAGCCAAGTTTTGCAGTTTAAAGAATTTGCTCAGATCTGTACAATAATTTTATACTATATCTGCCATCATGTAGATTGGTTCAAAAAGTGTTAACCGTATTTTTCGGTCTTTAAGGCGAACCGGGTTATAAGGCACAAAATCAATGAACAGGTCTGTTTTCATTCATAACGCACACGGGATTATAAGGCGCATTAAGTAAAACAAAACATTTTGACAGATTTTTGAGCATTGTGTACCACATAAAATTGGCTTGAGGTAAGCACAACCAAAATTAATACATAAGGGGCACCAGATTATAAGGCTCACTGTTAATTTTTGAGAAAATGAAAGGAAGGAAGTGGATTGGATTTATGATAACTGGTTCCTACATTTTGGATTTGGCTAGTTCCTGGTCTATCAACAAAAAAGGAAGTCATCGGCAGCATATCTGCACCTGGTCATGCTGCCTGCCTTACAAGATGGCTTTGTTGTGCGGACTGGATCAGATCTTGGGGATTATTCTCAAGCACGTTCCGTTGGTATGGTCATTTAACTTGGACATTTCGGAACCGAGTGGACAAACACTGGCTCAAGGTAGATGTCATAAAAGTTCTGCCTGTTCCCAAAATAATTGTGTTTATCTCAATTCAGCTCCCTGACTGGCCTTGACAAGGCCATCTTATCTCAACACACCTGGAAAGTTTTGTAAACCTGACGCTCAACTGCTCCCAACCCTTCTACTGAGGAATTTCCGTGGACTTTTCAGAGGAGCCCAACTGAATAAACATTCTGTCATCATTTCAGGACTCTGGATTTGTCTCTGGTCATCCTCATCACCCCCCACCCCCCTCCCCGAGTGCGTACAGATCTCTCCAGAGGGAACTAATTGAACTGAGTGATTTTATCTGAACTCTACAGTGCCTCTGTGTGTTGTATCTGGCTGCTCACCGCCCTCTCACAACCACCCCCACCCTGCATAATGTTGGCATCATTATGTGCTCGTGTGCAAGATTTTATTTTATTTTTTCATCATCACGCTGTTGACCTTCAAACAGAGGTTAAAAAGCGTGTTGGGATTTTTTTTGTCTCCAAACTTTGTGTCATTTTTCACCACTTTTCTTGTCTGTCCAAACAGATCTCACTTGTAAATGAGTGTTCGAGGCTCAATGTGACTTATCTGATTAAATAAAGGTTGAATGAAAGTGTGTCCGAAAAATACGGTAATCAAATTTTACTAAAAGACGAGCCAGTTAAGGTGCATCAGTCTACGAGAAGATACATTACAGTTCACCATCCAGTGAAGAAAATTAATCTAGCAAATTTAAATCCAATATATTCCTGAAGTTATTTGCTTCTAGAAAAATAGATGGCTTTCCCTGCATGCTAAAATCTGTTCTACACTCAGTGTTCTTGGAAACTTGTCATGCAGGCTCTGGATTGGTAAGCTGATCATGAGTCAGGGATGGCTGGACTTGTTCGACCCAGACAAAGCTTGTTAACTCTGCCACTTAGTTTGCACTTCGGTAAAGTCAGCTGCAGAACAAAGCTAACCACCAGTAGTATAATGCCCTTTATGAAGCAGTGGTCAAAAATCAGCTGAATTTAGATGTTCTCTTGTAGAATTTCAAGTGTTTTGTTTTGTTTTGTTTGTTTTGTTTTATTCATTTATTCATTTTATAATGATGAGATACAACATTTAACATGTGTGTAATAGGAAAAAATATATAAATATATAAAATGAAAGGTAGCAGATGAAGAAAATATCTTATTAAATCTGCTCCTTATTTATCTAATAACAATTCAAACAAAATTTTCTATAATAACAAAATAAGTAAATAACTCATTCAATTTTCAATTCACATATGCAGTATTGCCGTACTCCTTAAAATACATTCATTTATATTTGTTTAACAATTTGTTTTTAACCAGTTTCTTAAATACAAGGATTGATTTGGCTTCCTTAACATCTGTCATTAAGTTATTCCATAATTGTACTCCTTGAACTAAGGTAGTTCTTCCCTTCAAACTAGTTCTAAACTGTGGTTTTACAAATACATCTTTCCCCTTTAGATTGTAGCA
>JBBPBX010056806.1:0-22639 GCA_038048925.1 Garcialebias charrua | reverse complement strand
ATATATATATCAGTGGCGTACTCTCCAGGCCTGCAAGGCCTTCTCTGAAGGCCTTAAAATTATTTAAAATTAAAATTTAAAATTAAAATTTAAAATTAAAAATTAAAACTAAAAATTAAAATTAAAAATTATTATTATTATTTTTTATTATATTTTGTCCATGAATACGTATTACTTAATTCCAAATGGTCTGTCCGCTTCCTTTCATTGCTTCCCCCCTGGTTTTGCTGCATCCAGATCTGTATTTTCATATTTATTATTGAACCAATCACATTTCAGCCACTACTGTTGCTAGGTAGATTAGAAGCCTTCACTCGGAGCTCTTGTACCCATGTAGCACTGTGTCAACCAAGCTGTTGCTTCAACCAATCAGATTTTGAGCTAATGTCTATGGCCGAGACCAAAAGCCTTCTAGCTTCTAGTTTCGTTTTACGCTCTTTAGGACGATGTACGGAAACGTCAGCGTATTCACACGCTTTGATTGGATAGTCAATATGTGATGTCACGTCCGCCGAGCGGAAGCTAATTGCTAATGGCTAATCGGGATGTCCGGTAAAAAAAGCTTTTTCGCAATTTTTTTTTTAGAATCTAATAATAATAATAATAATAATAATAACTTTTATTTATAACGCACTTTATATCAAACAGATCTCAAAGTGCTACAATGAAAAATAAAATCAAGATAAAAATCAACCATAAATGCAACAAAGAAGAGGAACAACCAAGAGGATGGAGCCTCACAGATGATTGCATCAAAAACTTAAAATTCACAAAATGCAGATAAAATACTCAAAAAACTGGGTGCAATAAAAAACAAAAGCACAATTAATTATTTAAAAAACTGGATAAAAAGAAAGGTTTTAAGACCTTTTTTAAAACATGTCACGGTCTGTGGGGCCCTCAGATATGAGGGCAGGGCGTTCCACAGCCGAGGGGCAGCGCAGGAGAAAGCCCGGTCTCCCATTGTGCGAGACCGAGACCTGGGAGTGAGAAGAAGATGGGTGTTGGAAGAGCGGAGAGTGCGGGAAGGACAGTGAGGGGTGAGAAGTTCTTTTAAATAGGATGGTGCATTACCGTACAGGCACTGGAAGGTGAGCAGATAAATTTTGTACGTGATCCGGGCAGAAACAGGAAGCCAGTGTAGTGAACGCAGTACAGGAGTGATGTGTTCATACTTACGCACTCTCATCAGGACCCTGGCAGCGCTGTTTTGGACATACTGTAGTTTTTGTATGTTCTTGCCAGGAATCCCGAAGAGAAGTGCATTGCAGTAATCCAGTCTGGAGGAGACAAAGGCATGGACGAGCTTTTCTGCATCAGAGAAGGACAGTGTAGACCGAAGCTTTGCAATATTTCGAAGATGAAAAAAAGAAGTTTTACAGATATGCTTTATGTAGAATCTAAGTAGTTTTAACAGTTTTGCTATGGTCCACTCTTGCTGTGCTATTGGATGTAATGTCCGGTCACACGACCAGAAAGGTAAAAAAAAAAATAGAAAACGGACTTTCTGTTTGCTGTTTCCTGCCTGCTGCACGAAGCAGCTCATGTGTTCAACTACACCTCCCTGCTGTGTGCAGCACGGACCACTGTGAATGGCCTGGATATCAGGTGAGACGTCCTGTTACAAACTTTCTCAGTGTCCCCAAATAAGTTGTAGTTTGTTCCAGACATTCTGGTTAGTGTTTAAATTCGGTTTGTTGGTGTTGTGCCATACATTTTTGCCATGGTTTTGTGTTTAGTTCAGGTTTAGTTCAGGTTGTGTTTATATTTTTGTATATAAACGTAGTCTGAGTGGACATCTGTGTTACTGTGAAATAAACTGTAGTGTTGTCACTTTTACTACTGATCTGGGTTCTGATATGCCCTGTTGAAGGCAAACATTCATATGAAATTAAATACACTGCAGAAAATGAGCTTAGAAGCTGCAGATGATGAGACATAGGGACCAGCATCAAAGTTACAAATATGTCAGTTGTGTGAACAAAGAGGAGCAGAAATAAATCATCTGTTACATGAGAACAGGTCAGACTGTGCCTTATTTTCTGTTCAAGGGATTTGATTTGATTTATTTATTCATTCATTTTATAATAAAATACACAATAATATACACATAAATATAAGAAAAAAAAAACCACAAATATAAAATGAAAGGCAGCAGATTGAAGAAAAACATTCTTATTTTATCTGCCCCTTGGGATGGATGGATGGATGTGCAGACAAGCTCATAACAAGCTGTGATCTTCTCTCAGAGAGGCTCAAAAGACAGAGGCTTTGATATTAAAGACTGTGGGAGTCAAGGCCAAGGTTCTTTATTGTCATTCACATCACATGTTGTACATGAGGTGGAACGAAACTGTGTACACAGGGTCCCAGTTCCAGCCAATAAAAGTATAAATGAATGATGTACTGAAGTTAAAATCCCATCATTCACTAAAGGGAGGTGTCGACTTGATGCTAATGATGTTGAAAACACATGAGCACACCTTAGAATTAATGTGGAAAGAGTGACTGGTTGCATGAGAAACAAATACAAAATGTTACACAGAACTACAGAGAGTCAGAGTCAGAGAGTCTTTATTGTCATTTGCACCGCATGTGGTACATGTGATGAAATGAGATTATGTACACAGGGTCCCAGTTACATCCAACAACAAAATGCAAGAGAAAAACAGTAATAACATCTAGGATTAACTAAGGAAAACAACAACTAGAAATACACTAATCCCTAATGTAATAGAAAAACATCATTATAAACAGCAGCACGAACATGAGTCTGTATGAGCAGATGGTCACAGATGAACACAGCAACAAGAAAACAGATCAGCATCAGCATGATGTGATATTTTGCAGTGTTTATTCTTATTATTTATTTATTCATGAGTCTAACAGCCTCAGGGTAGAAGCTGTTCCTCAGTCTAGTGGTTCTACATTTGATGCTCCTCAACCTCCGTCCTGAGGGGAGTGGGGCAAAGAGTGTGTGTGCTGGGTGAGTGGTCCTTCATGATGCAGGTGGCTCTCTTCCTGCATCTGGAGGTGTAAATGTCTGTGATGGTGGGGAGACTGACTCCAACATCTTCTGTGCAGCCTTCACCACTCTCTGTAAAGCTTTTCTTTCTGCAGCTGTGCAGCCTCCATGCCACACGTTGATGCTGGAGCACAGGATGCTCTCCACTGCACACCTGTAGAAGGAGGTGAGGACTGGGCTACTCAGACCAGCTCGTCTCAGCCGTCTGAGGAAGTAGAGTCTCTGATGACCTTTCTTGATCAGGCTGGTGGTGTTGTTGCTCCAGCTGAGGTTATCATTCATGTGTACACCCAAGTATTTGTAGCTGGAGACCACTTCCACCGCAGATCCACCTATGTTCAGTGGGGTGTGGGTGTGTTGTTCCTTCTGAAGTCCACAATCATCTCCTTTGTCTTCTTCACATTCATGTGAAGGTTATTCTCTTTGCACCAGCTCTCCAGGTGTTCCACCTCCTGTCTGTAGCTGGACTCATCATTGTTTGTGATGCATCCCACCACAGCTGTATCATCTGCAAACTTTACAATATGACAGCCTGGATGGGTAGCTGCACAATCATATGTGAGCAGAGTGAACAGGAGAGGGCTCAACACACATCCTTGAGGAGAGCCAGTGCTGAGGGTAATGGTGGAGGAGGAGAAGTTGTGGATCTTCACTGACTGTGGTCTGTTTGTTAAGAAGTCTAGTACCCAGTTACAAAGGGAGGGGCTTAGTCCAAGTGTGGATAGTTTGTCCATCAGGGTTTGGGGGATCATGGTATTGAAGGCAGATGTGAAGTCCACAAAGAGCAGATGGACGTATGAGTCCTTCTGATCCAGGTGGGTGAGAGCAGTGTGGACCACAGAAGAGATTGCGTCCTCTGTTGATCAGTTCTCACGGTACGCATACTGATGAGGGTCCTCGTTGATGTTGATGGTTGTCTTGATGTGGGACATGACCAGTTTCTCAAAACATTTAGCGACTATTGGGGTGAGGGCCACCGGCCGATAGTCATTCAGACCAGTCACTGTGGAGCTTCTTGGGACTGGGATGATGGTTAACACCAGTTAACTCAGGGCTGCCAACTCTCACGCAATGGCCGTGAGACACACGCATTCAAGGGGTTTCACACGCTCTCATGCCGCATTAACTTTTCTCACGCTGAAAACTGACAGGCGTCAAAATCTCAACTCCGTTCCACTTCCGTATTGGGAAAATACATAAGTCCGCTCCACGTTTTCACCACAACCCTTGGTGTTTTGCACAAGAACATCCACGTTGTTGTTATCAGTCCGTATTTTTGCTCCAACCTTCCATCTTTCCTGCAGCAGAAAGTTTTGCTGCGTTCCAGTTGCCTCGGAGGTCGAAATTACCAACCTGGAATGACGTCATCACCGAGTTAAATGCGTTCCAGTTAGCTTGTCGGCACGATGACGAAAACAAGATGGACGCCCGCTACAAAACTGTTGTTGTTCTTGCTTTGTTGGATTATAAAAAGGTTTCCAGACCAGCAGCGAAGTTTAAAAGCAATTCTGAGGCTCTTGAAATGTTAACCAGGTATGTTGTTTTAACCAGTAGTTTTTATTTATTTATAAATAAGCTTATTTTTGTTAATTATGGTCTTGAGGCTCTTACATCTACTTTATAGTTTTAATTCGATCTCTTTTAGGATTATAGCAGCAGTACAGAAGTTATCATTAGATAAATAAAGTCAGAAAGTGCTGAACATTGTTTTTCTTTTCTTTTTACTACCTCAAACCATTAGCAGACGTTTTTACGGTTTATTGTTAAAATTGTTATTAAACTTCAATCAATCAAAACTTTATTTCAGACTCATATGGTCCATAGTAACAAAACAATTTAATTTCTTTGTATTTTAGGATGCTGCTGATACACACAAACCTACGGACACATGGAATAATCATGAAGACTATGGGAGGTGATGCTGAACATGGATGACAACAAGTTTGTGCGTCATTTCAGAGTCAACAAGACCCAGTTCACATCTGTAATGATGCAGCTGCAGGAGAAAGGAGCACTGTCAAGGTGCAGCACCAGTCCCTGTAGAAAAGAAGGTCCTGATGTTCCTGTGGTACATGGCCAACCAGAACAGCTTCAGGGAGATGTCTGACAAATTTGATGTCTCGCAGTCCTCAGCACACAGGATCATCATGGAAGTACTGAAGGCCATTTTGCACAATGGGACACACCTTCATCCCCTGGCCTAACGAATTGATGCTGTGGTGATGATTGTCATCATGGCAGCCTGCCTTCTGCATTGGGGCTTCACCAGTGTGTCAGGATCACCCAAACAGCTGTCCAAGGCAGGATGAAAATGACTAAATTACTCGTTACTGTGATGTGTGGATGCTGTACTTGTATTAGCTTGTCATAACTTGTCAAAAAATGTTCTAGTGTTGTTATAGTGCTGTTTTGATTAAATGTGTTTATCTGACATGCCACTCTCTCGCTGTCATTTATATCTGTGTGGATAAACCACGCCAAAAACATAAGCTGGTATAGGTAAACACATTTTACAGCTTCAAAAACCAGCTGCAAAACTTAGTTTCCCACAACAATAACACCTGCTTAAAAGTCAGTGCTTAAATAAAGCATTTCTATGTAGTAATTTTAAAACTCTGCCCGATGAGAACATGAGAGCACTAGTTTCTCTGCAAGTACATCGGTTTCCAAAAATATTGATGAAAAACTGCAGTGCATCATGACAAATTGTCGTGTTTGAATACCAGAGGTGTTCCTCTTTTACACTGAATTTACTTTCATTCTAAGTAGTTTCTTTTCATTACCTGCTTTCCTTTATTCTACTGAAAAACCACACTTATTGTGAAGTAAGACAAGAATTTGTGCATTTGTTATTTCAAATTGTTTTTAATAACGTATGACAACAAGGCACAGGTACAATTTGAGGTCTCAGTAAAATGAGCTACCAGCTAAAACTAAATCAAAATAACTAACTTCACAAAAATCTTACTTAGTGATGTTGGACACAAAGACACTGTTCCAGTAGCAGCTGGCAAAATGCACCGAATAGAAAATGACAGTTTTGTGCAAATTAAACAATGAAATGTTCCTGAACATTCATTTGTGCAACAAATAAAAATCAGTAATCTCTTCTTTCACATTTTATCTATCAGCCGGGTCATCAGTCTGCTCTCCTCTGTGCTCTGCACATTGGACTCTTCTGAAATGCAGAAATCAGAAGTAATTTTAATACACATACAAGTTCATTGTTTACAGTAAGTACTACATGTAATGCTGTTCCTATTGCTGTCTTACCTGTTGCAGTAACTGGACTTGTACAGTTCAATTTTCATCAATAAAATATGTCAAGGAGTCACCATTCCTCTGGAACAAGGGACCAAGGAAACGGGTTTGTCTGCTCGGGTCCAGGAACATGTTCATCTCCATGTCGACAAACTGCAAAGAAATATACACATGGTTAACAACAAATCACAGATGACAGTAACTCACAAAACTAACCCACAATAATAAGTATAAATAAGGTCGATTTTCACTCTCTCACACACACACACACACCCAACACAGACACACACAGCTGTGGATTGACAGGATGGTTTGGGTTTCAAGTTTTGCATATTTTTTTAAAAACTAAATAATTGATTATGTTAAACTGGATTCCCACCCTGACAAGCCAAGATAAATATTGATAGATCTTTTAAAAACAGTTTATGGTGCAAAACATTAGTTTACTAGCTAAAAACACATGTAAAGGTGAACAAAAAACAACATGTTGCAGGTCTCCGACGCAGCTACATCATCAACACGACAACAATCACGTTCGACGCTCTTTAGAAAACACAAACAGCTTAGAAACATCCTCTAATTATTAGGCGACATATCGTATAATAATCACTGTAAAGTACGAAATGTGTTACTGAGTTAATGATAAACAATGAACGCTGAACAGCTAAAACGAGTCCTGTGCTAAACAACAACAATGCCGCCTCACAGCCGTTTAGCGAGCCGTTGTCGACGCACAGCGGCTGTTTAAACATATCATTATCGTTACTGTAAAGAACTACAGTGCCTGAATGCGTTAATGTGAAGTTACGGCTGAGTAAACCACAAAGAACAGCGAAAAAGAGTAAAAAGTAACTCTTTCACTCACTGTTGAGGCGAGGAGCAGCCATCTTGAAACGATGAGGTCGGAGATATCGGGTGCCGTGCGGCTACACAGAGTTCACGAGTTGTAATTACGACCTGGAGGGGCGTTCCAGTTCATTTTTACTGCTCGGAAGCTCGTAATTACGACCTCCGAGGACAACTGGAACGCAGCATTACTCACGGAGCAGGAGCTCGGTGTGAAGAAAAAGAGAGAGGTGAGTGGGTTAAATAATATCAAACATGTTAGAAAGAAAGGAAAAACGAGATGGATGGAGGAGCAGAGAGGGAAAGTGAAGAATATTATGCTTTTATATACTTTATACTGATTGAAACTATTTTACAAATGGTATAAATCGCAACTGTTTTTATGTGCTATAATCAAGTGTTTATGCAATCATGTGAGTGCCTTACAGTAGCTTAGCCAGACAATATATTATCACACACAAGTAAGACTTAGTGCATTTGCTAAAAATCATCTGAACATTAAACAAGGTGAATGCAGGCAAACGTCTGGACATGTAACAGCTCTTAGGCTTTTGCTTTATTTAGCTTTTAGCTAGCCTTCTGCTACATTTAGCAATCTCTATGCTACTTTCACCTTTTAGCTAAAGTTTAGCTACTTCTAACTTTTAGCAAGTGATTCTCTTCTTTAACTTTTAACTAGTGTTCATCTTTTTTATCTTTTAGCTCGTGTTGTGTATCAGCTTCAGCTTGTTCGGCTGGTTTCAGCAGACTCTTTCAGCTCAGCGTTCAGTTTCACAAACGAGAATTATTTTTACAAACTGATCCTGACGCTGCAGAGAAAAGCAGCTGAAGAAAATGCATAGATGGATCCAAACTACTCTGTCATGAGCTCAGAAGAGGAACATGAAGCTGAACTACATTTCCCATGAGCGTTAGCTCCAGCAGCTGCTGCCTCATGGGAGATGTAGTTGTTGAAGGCTCAGTGAAGCTTTGTGGTGGATGTTTCCTGAAATGAGGAGGTGTTCAGATGGTGTGGACAGAAAGTGACAGGAACATGTTGAAGCTTTAAAAATCATCTCAACATGAACTGTGTGACAGACTTTTAGAACAGAGGCTGAGTTCAGGACTTCAGCAGGAACTCTGCAAACACCTGAACTTCTCCACACGTCTCACTGAAGCACGTGGACTTCTTGTGAGTCAAGTGTTTGATTTGATTTGATGTTTATTCATTCATTTTAAAGGAACAATACAAGACAGTTTCATCAGATACAAGAATACAAGTAGGATAAAATGAAGGGAGCAGAAAGAAGATGAAATCTTATTATATCTGCCCCTTATTTCACAGTTTGTTCAACCAATGATAACCTTCAAACTACATCACAAAATGAATAATTCTACTTAATTTATCAGTTTATAGTATAGTATAGTACAATAATAATATAATAATAATAAACTTTATTTGTATAGCACCTTCCTACAATGCCTTGCATTGACCAAGGTGCTTAACAGGATAAAAAGATGAATAAACTGGAACAATAAAACAGTGAAAATAGAATAATAAAAAAAAAAAAGTATAATTTTTAGTATAGTATAATTTATCAGTTAAAGTGTTGGTCAGTTCAGAGAAACATCTTCCTAGATGTTCTTCTTCTTCTCTCCTCTTCATGTTTGTGGGGATTTAAGGGCCGTTAGAAGCTCCTGCAGCTGAGTGGAACATCTGGACCTGAGATGTGGAGCAGGTTCTGTGGACAGAACTCAGCAGAACCAACGTTTGAGAGGCTGCACTCAGAGTGGGAGCCTCTGAAGAACGTTGCTGAGCTTCAAACAGACACAGAGTCCAGGAGAGAATTAGTTTCTACTTCCTGAACGTTTCTCCACTGCAGCCAGATGCTGGTCAGCTGAACATCTGCAGAAACAGGAGACATGTTTGTCCTCTCCTGTTCACTTCAGCTGTTCTGATGCTGGACACAATTAAAGGCCTGGCAGTCCTTGATATATAATATATATAATAATGCACGGCCCACCACCTTTCATCTTTCTTTTAGACTAAGATCAGATCAAGTTCGAGTCAAACCTGTAAAATAATGATTAATTAATTAATGTGTTTGTTTGTTTGCATTGTTTCAGTCCACTTCCTCAGCAGTTCGTGGTGGTAATGCACCACTACCAGTGTCGTGTAACAGGGTTGTTGTTTAATTAATTTGATCAAAATGTATCATATTTATAATATTTTTCTTGTTTAGCAGAAAAGTTTATCTAGTAGTTATTAGAAATGTTTCTTTTAATCTTTGTGGAAACTCCAGGTTCCTTTTGTTTGTGTAGTGACGACGCCCCGGGAGTTTGTACAACACATTTTACCCACTGTCTTACATTTGTAAATGTCTGTGTTGCAGATGTTAAAATTCATTCGCAAGCTGTGTGCGAAGAATTCATGCTGCCAACAGCACTGCAGGGCTGTGAACAGGCTCGTGACTTTCCCTTTAAAGAAAAGGCAAACCCTTTACCAGGTAAGTGTTGGAAAATCATTCATGATTATTTTTGATACCTAATATTACAAGTGAGTATGGGGGAACCCAATATGGTGTCACCTCCTGATGAGAAACCTGCTAAGTTTTATTAATTTTATTAAGAATGACTTTCCCACAGACCAAATTGGTATTGGTAACTCTAAATTGTCCCTAGGTGTGAGTGAGAGAGTGAATGGTTGTTTGGCCCTGTGATGGACTTGCGACCTGTCCAGGGTGCACCCTGCCCCTTGCACTGTGATTGCTGGATATGGGCACCGGCGACCCCCGTGACCCAAAATGGAAGAAACGGGTAAAGATGATGGATGGATGGATGGATGGATGGATGGATGGATGGACTTTCCCAGTAGCCCAACAGCACATGACTTCTTGTCCAATATGTCCAATATGTCTCTCTGGTCATTAGCATAACACAGTATTTATGTTAGCTCTATTTGTTTGGCAGGAAGAAAGCTGAACATTGGCTTCACCACCAGGGCTAAGCTGAACAAGTTGCTAGATGATGGAGAATATGGAAAGATAAGGTAAAGCTTATTTTTTAACACCAAGAACACAGTAGAAATAGCCTCTCAATTATTACTGATACCTCTTTAGAAAACGTCACTTGGGAGCATATTTTCATTGTATTCTTGTTTCATTTGTCACAGGTGACAGGAGTACTCAGATTTCCAAGGCTTGCTGCACCTCAAAGCTGGTCCTCGTCCTCCCACATTCAAATGCAGATGCAGAGAGGGTTTTTTCGGTGGTGAGCCTCAATAAAACAAAGACTAAGAATAGCTTGGCACTAGATGGTACCCTCTCCTCCATCATGGCTATAAAGATGGCTGATTTGGAGCCATGCTTCAAGTGGGAACCGTCATCTACAATCATCAAGGCCTCTAAGAAGGCCACAGGCCTGTACAATCAATCACACAAAATATGAGACTTGAGGAATTCCAGCTGTTCCCAGCTTTTTGTGTGAAGAACACACAGTTCAAAACACTTAAAATTCAATTGTTTACAACTCTTCTTACCATTTAGGCACTGTATTTATATGTTTTGTTGCTGTTTTGCTGTTGATATGTACATTTTCTGCTAAACCCACTGGAAAATGAAGAATGTCTCTAACTTTTCTCTTGTCATTTTTGACTAAACCTACATCATAAAATGCTCTTCATACAATGTAACAGTTAAAACACAGTCAAAAAGGTGGTAAATACTAACATTTATGGAGGACTTACTGACATTATTAGAAATAAAAGCAGAAATACATAAATAGACCATTAAATGAATATATGAACTTAAAGTTTTAAAGTTTAGTTTAAAACAAAGCAAACAGGAAAACACCTGTGCTTTTGTTTTAAACTAAACCTTAAACTAAACTGAGGCCGCACAGACATCTGCACGTGGATCCTGCTTTATCCTGTCTGTTGACCAATAGGAGAAGAGCTGATCCAGGAAAGGTTTCCTTTTTTATTAAATTGGTGCATTTTAAGTTATTTATTGGTTTTTATATGTTTTAGTTATTTATTCGTCCATTAATATATTTCTTTTTACTTTTTATTTCTAATTATGTCAGTTTTGGTCCTCCATACATATTCAAACATCAAATAGTCTTTCAATCTGACACAGATCTATAAAGTAGAGTGTAGGGAGTCATTTTCAGTCAATTTCTATTGTAGGATGTAGCCAACAGGATGAGGGCAGGTGAAGCTCACCAGCACAATCAAACCCTGTTGCCGCGCTGCCGCAACCCCCCCACACACACACAAAAACAAGATTCTCACTCTTTGGCTTTTTGAAAAGTTGGCAGCCCTGGTTAACTATACTGGTGCTTACATGTGAAAGTGAAGAGTTGACACTTCTTCAGTTCAGATTGTGTTTGCGTGCTGCAGTTTAGTGAACATGTGTTCTAGTGTGGTTGTAAATTTAATGCTAGGTACTTTTAACAGTTCCAAATACTAAAGTTATTGAGGGTTGGATTGATTCAGACGGAGCACTACTGAAGGCCTAGGTATGAAATGCACGGCCCGCCACTGAGTTAAGCTATGTAGCTAATACTATTAGCATCATTACTTTGACATAAATTCTAACACTGAGCCAGTCAGGTTGTAACGCATTGTTATCATGACTGCTATACAGTTGTGTGTGCGTGACAAAACAATAAAAAAATAACACTTACCTATGATTTAGTACAAGGTGAGCATCTTCAATGTTGTAGAGATGGTAGAAGGAATGGCTGATGCAAAGGTCTTCTCAGTCAAAAAGGCGCCAGCAACATCAGAAGGCGGTCTTTCAAGTGAACTCAATTATTTTAGGTTCCTTTGTGTCATACATAAAATGTTTAGACATTTTGTGTTACATCAATTATATATTTTTAAGTAGTTTTTTAACCAATTCATTTAGGTACATTAAATGATAATATAATGTGTCACCTCAAAGAGGAGCTAACGTCTCTTTTATGAGTGTACTGAAGCTTTCAGTGGGACCCAGATGTTTAACTTAAATGAGACCCATGTAAAACCCATGTGTGTGCCTTGAAGAATATCTACCTGGGACTAAACTGGGTCCCAACTGGGCTAACAAATATGGGTAACAAGTGGGTTTGTCCACAGTTTCCATGGTGGCCCCACATGGGTTTGCCCAGATAGATTTTAATGGGCCCTGACGGGGCTTTCAGTGGGACCCAGATGTTTAACTTAAAGGTTCAGTATGCAGTTTCTGTAGAACTGCAGAACTTAGAAATATTTTCAACAGGCAAAGCATTCTGATCCCTCCCCCTCAGAGCCTGTATGGCTCTGCCCCCTTGTGGTCTGTTGAATTTCAAATTCAAGCTCTGTTTTTATTGGCTGATTCAAATTCAAGCTCTGTTTTTATTGGCTGGTTACAAACTCTGTTTTTATTGGCTGGAAAATGGCGGGTCACCTTTTCTTTTTAGAAATGCTTATTTACCACCTGGAGAAGCAAGGGGACAATATTTTTTTTTTTTTTCAGAGGTTACCTGGCTAACATCAGTCTGTCAGGAGGTAGTGACAGAGTGAAGAAATATGTTCATAAAAAAAGCTTTAAATGAGACCCATGTAAAACCCATGTTTGAAGAATATCTACCTGGGACTAAACTGGGTCCCAACTGGGCTAAAAATATGGGTAATAAGTGGGTTTGTCCACGGTTTCCATGGTGGCCCCACATGGGTTTGCCCAGATAGATTTTAATGGGCCCTGACTGGGCTTTCAGTGGGACCCAGATGGTTAACTTAAATGAGACCCATGTAAAACCCATGTGTGTACCTTGAAGAATAGCTACCTGGGACTAAAGTGGGTCCCAAATGGTCTAAAAATATGGGTAATAAGTGGGTTTGTCCACGGTTTCCATGGTGGCCCCACATGGGTTTGCCCAGATAGATTTTAATGGGCCATGACTGGGCTCTCAGTGGGACCCAGATGGTTAATTTAAATGAGACCCATGTAAAACCCATGTGTGTGCCTTGAAGAATATCTATCTGGGACTAAACTGGGTCCCAACTGGGCTAAAAATATGGGTAATAAGTGGGTTTGTCCACGGTTTCCATGGTGGCCCCACATGGGTTTGCCCAGATAAGAGTTTAATGGGCCCTGACTGGGCTTTCAGTGGGACCCAGATGGTTAACTTAAATGAGACCCATTAAAGACCCACGTGTCTTCTTTACTGATAATTCACCTGGGCCCCAGTCAGGACCCATTAAAATCTATGGGATTTATGGGAGCCTTAACCAATCTAGGGAAATCCACCAGATCACCTGCAGCTAAGAAGTGTGTGATGACTGAACTCTGAACTTTTCCAGGGACCAGGCTGTCCCACCTGGAGGAGCAGGTCCAAGAGGAGGTTTTTGTAACGAGGACAAATACAGCCACACTGCTGCTACTGTTGTTACTGCGATGATTTTGTCCACCACTGGAGATAGTCACTGCAACTAGATCTGTGCTTTTAGCAGAAAATGTGGACAAGTTGGTCTTTTTGGACAAAAACTTAAAACTTGATTAGTTAGATTGTAAACAGTCTGTTGCTGCTTATTGTTCTGGTTCTGACTGTTCTTGTATTTATTAAGATTTTTATTATTGTTAGTAAGGATGGGGCCGATCTGATCCAGTATTTGTATCAGCCTCCGATACCAGCATAATTTACGTATCGGATTTTCCGATCTAACCTGCCGATATTTCCAATCCATGATGCATGTTGGCTTCAAAGAGCACGTGTGTTACACCATATTCTGTGACTACCATCTTAACATTGTGTGGGTTAAACCCAATGAAGACACTCTGAGCCTCACAACAGTAAACACCCAAACTTTAATAGCACACAAGAGGCAGGTCTATATCACAGACTTCCATCTCACTCATGGTGCGGCCAGAACACTAACATACCCTAAGCATTATGGGAAAGACAACACAGTCCACTCCCCATACACTGAATTCATAAATGTACTGATGTTATTTGAATCTGTTTTAATTCCCAGATCAATATTAAAGTCTCCACAAAAAAAGAAGAAGTTTTTATTAAAACTTTTTCAATAGCTCCAAGATTTTATCAGTGAATATACTGTTTACGGGGAGTGGACTGTGCCCCTACCACGTTGCCCCCTAGTGGGGTGTGCCTTTGCTTGCAGGCTCTCTTGGGGCCCTCGGTGTCGGGCACTTGGGCGTGTGTCAGCTCGGCCTGGTGGCTGCCTGGTGGGGCTCGGGTCCTCTTGGGCCTGAGCGTCCTCTGTATCCGGGCCTTGGTGCCTAGGCCTGGGACTACGTCGGTGCAACGGGTTCCGGCGGGGGCCTGTGAGTATGTCGCTGTTGGCCTCGGGGGGGTCATTGTGTGTAGTCGCTGGTGGGGCTCTTCCGGTTCTCCCCTATGGTCGGATCTGGGGGGTGGGTGAGTGGTCCGTCCTGTTTGTGTGGCCCTGGGGGCTCTGTGCTTGGGGTCCTTCTTGGGGTCTGGTCCCCCCTTTGTCTGCGTCAGGTTTTGGGGGGCGGATCTCTGATGCTTCACGGTCGCTATTGAATGTTCTATTAGAGAAGCCTTATTCACGTATGTATGCTCACAACCACACACAAATGGATGCAGGGATGTATATGTAGATATCATATGTAAATATGTAGATGGGTATGTGACTGCATATGAATGTATATGTATGTATGTATGTATTTGTAGGTATATATATTTATAGAAATCTACTGCAAAGTCATGAATGTTATGAGTCTTTTATGCGTATGTGTTTTATTGCTATGTTCTGTCATGTTCTTTGCAGGATTGCAGACGGCGGTCGGGTGTGTTTGCCTTGTGCTCTTTTTGTGGATATTTGTTGTGTTTTGTAGTCTTATTCTGTCTTCCCTTTCTTTCTATGCTAAAAAAATAAAATTCATAATGGTGTGAAGAGGATGGCTGTAAGGTGAGAAGGGAGGCCATCTAGAAAAGGAAAACAAAATACTAACAGTTTTTGATCGACAGCAGTATTTATACAGTATGTTCTATTAATTCCATGAGAGCCATTGATGTAGTTTTTTGCTCTAAACCCATACTGACAATAAAGACTCTCTGACTCTGACTGACTCTGACTGCTACTTAGAATTTTTTTTTTAATCAATAAATTGATCTAATCTGGTCAAAAATAGTTTTCTAGAATTTTTGAGAACTGTGGTAACAAGTATATTGGTCTATAATTATTGAACACACATGTATCAGCTAAAATTAATTTACAGGGGGTCTGGTTCTATTTGACTTGGTGGTCAAGCCCCCGTAGTGGTCTGCTGAACTTCAATTTTTTTGAGTGCATCTTATTTGCAGTTGCTTTGGTTTTTTATTGTTTTTGGTATTTGCAGCATTTTTACTTTGCATTTGCTTTTCTGATTGTGTTTCTTCATCTATTTTATGTGAGTGCAGATCATTTCTGTTGCATTTCTTTTTTGTTTTGAAGTTTACATCATTTCTGTGTTTGCAGCACATTTTAACTGTTTACTGTGCGTTTAGCTGTACTGTACCCGTCATCCACCATGGAGGCAGGACTCCTCAGCGACTCTAGCCGTGAAAGACGTACCTCTTCTGGGATAAGTTCAACTAGACTTTTACAAAAGGTCTCTTAGTGAAGTGAGACTGAAGCACAATCTACTGGACAAATATAAAAATCGGAATTTCATGATATATGTGATTTAAAAAAAAAAAACAAGGGTTATTATTCACAGCTAAACTGCTTTCCTCTGGTGTGGATTCCCATGTGTCTGTTTAAAGTTGACTTCTGTCCGAACCTTTGTCCACAAAGATCGCAAGCAAAGGATTTCTGTCCTGTGTGAACAATCATGTGTGTGTTTAAATTTGACTTCCGTCCAAACCTTTGTCCACAAAGATCACAAGCAAATGCTTTCTGTCCTGTGTGAACTATCATGTGTTTGCTTAAATTTGACTTCAGTCCAAACCTTTGTCCACAAAGATCACAAGCAAATGATTTCTGTCCTGTGTGAACTATCATGTGTCTGTTTAAATTTGACTTCCATCTAAACCTTTGTCCACAAAGTTCACAAGCAATTGATTTCTGTCCTGTGTGAACCATCATGTGTGTGTTTAAATTTGACTTCCATCTAAACCTTTGTCCACAAAGATCGCAAGCAAATGATTTCTGTCCTGTGTGAACCATCATGTGTCTGTCTAAATGTGACTTCCGTCCAAACCTTTGATCTTTGAACCTTTGATAGTCTGATACGTCTTTTAGCTGAGAGTCAGAGTCATGTACATCATCATCATCCTCATCCTCCTCAGATTCCTCACTGACTTCAGTCTCTGAAGAGCTGCAATCATCTCCATAAGTATCTAGATCTGGGTTCCTGGTAGTCTCTGCTCTTCCACAGTCCTCTCCAGCAGTTGCTGTTTTCATCTGGTCAACTGAGCTGCTGGTTGGAAGATCTTCCTCTTTTACTTGGTGCTGATAAAGCTGTAAAAACAGAGGTTTCTTTTCATCTTCCTCACTCTTCAAAGGAACAGCAGTGAATGCAAACCCAGTGTCATCAGTCTCCTTTTTCACACAAAACTGCTCTCCCTCTTGACTGGTCCACAGTTGCTCCTCTTCCTCCTTTATGTTGAGGATATCTGGATCCTGTTGGTCCACACCAAGCATCCGTACTTCAAGAGCTGCTTCTTTAACCAGCACCATCTGCTGAACATCTGCAGGGAACACTGAAAACATGAACATCAGGCACAATTATAACTTTATATTTACTTATACAGTGTTGGTTGAAAGTTTATAAAGCCTTTAAAACTTTCTAAATTTCTGCATAAAAATGACCTAAAACATCATCAGATTTTCACACAAGTCGTAAAAGTACAATACCATGCCAATTTATTTATAGAGCACTTAAAACAGCAACAAGGCCAACCAAAGTGCTGTACAGTAGAAACAAACAAGCACAGCAGACAGGAAAACTTTAAATAAAAATATAGTTAAAAATAGCAACAGAAACTAACTAAAATGGCCAACACCGTATAGTACAGAGGATCAAAGCAAATCACACCGTGTTAAAGGCAAGAGAATAGTAGTAGGTTTTAAAGCAAGAATGACTGTGTGTGGGAGCCTGCCTGACACTAGGGCTGCAGCTAATGATTATTTCAATAATCGATTAATCGGCCGATTATTTTTTGAGTCATCGATGAATCGAAAAAAAAAATTATTATCAACTCTTTATTCCAAAATTTGACTGACATATCAAATCCCCCACAAAAAAAAAAACAGGTTGCTACTTGACTATTATGTTCGTAAAATATTGAATAATTAAAAAATAAAAAGTTAGTCAAATAGCTTCAATAAAAAAATAAATGTACACAAAAATATAGTGCTGGGCAATAATTCAATAACGATTAATATCGCAATATACTTTTATTCAATAACGATGATATGAAGTTTAAGCATATTTTCGATATTTCGATAGGATTTTACTACTTTTCACTGACATTTTTCTTTTTCTGTTCGGGTTGAAGCGGCTGCTTCAACAACCCGCCCGGACAGAAAAAGCTGTGACACAAAACGTGCGTGGTGACGTAGATGTCAAGCAGCGCTCACTCCAGCAGCAGGCGTTAGCGATAGCAGGCTAAAAGCTAAGCTAGTCTCCAAAGCGCGTTGTTTTCGCTTCAAAACGAGTGCTCATGACTCTCAGAATGTGACTGAATAAAGTTTCACAAGCGAAGAGAAAGCAGACTACATCACTGATGAGAGGAAACACTAATTCTTTGGTGTGGACGTAGTTCGGTTTTGTTAAACTGCAGGCTTCTTCTGCAGCGAGTCCTACTCGGCTTCTTTATTTTTGCAAAACGTGACAAAGTTGTTCTAACTAGCGGTGGGAACATCTAACTTGTTTAATCTGAAGAGTTTCCACTCAATAGAATATAGCCCTGTTTCCATCTATTTTCATTTCGAATTTTGAGCTAATTTTTGAAATCTCGCAAATATGTAAATACAAATTAATGCGAAGTAGAAGTGTTTCCATCAACCGGCTTGAATCGCATCTACCGGGCCACGCACAGCGTCATTACGTCAGACGTCAGCGTCATTACGTCAGACGTCAGCGTTACGCATGTCTACAGTAAACAGGAAGTAGCGGTTGAAAACAGAACCCGGCCACACATCTCGTCAAAATGGAGAGAATATTTCAGGTACGTGTTGCTATCGGGCAAGTTGTATTTATTCTGTCATGCCAACTAGTTTTAGCGATGTTACATGTTGTCCGGAGCGGAAACAGCTGATCAGTCACGTGACGTGAATGTTCGCTACGGCAGCACTGAGTCGGCAAATCCGTTTCCATCTGTCGTTTTGCGCATCAGCGCTGTTTCGAAACCCCCCAAAAACCACCTCAAGCGAACGTATCAACTTTGGGGCGAATTAGGGGAGGTTAACTCGCATTTTGCCGTTTCCATTTAGCTTTTCTGATGCAATGCTTCAAAATGCGCACCTAGAAACCTTGATGGAAACACGGCTTATGATGAGAGTCAGAAGATGAAGAACAATGAAGTTTGAGCCAACGTGTCTCTGAAACTACGACGTAAACAAACAGCCCCAGCGCTGCATGTTTTTTTAAATTCAAAATAAAACAAATTCATCAGGAAAAAAAACACTGAATGAAAAGGTGCAGAAAGACGAAAATAGTGTTATATCTGCCCCTTGTTTAAAAAAATACAGTAACTAATAAACAACAACCTTCACTTCACCTGCACCACACCTTCCCAACAACTTTGATTTAATCATCTTAAACATACATATAAATACATGTAGTTTCATAAATGTTTATGGTGATATCATGTCAACACAATCCTGTTTCCTGATTTACAACTCAGCTCCTTCACACAGTTCTAAATGAAGATTTTACAAACATTTACATTCCCTTCAGGGTTTAATAACTTTTTAAACAAATTTCAATATGAATATTTGGGGGTAATATTTTTTTTAGTTTTATTCATGACTTGTAAAATACTATGTTCAACCAAATCATAACATTTTAATAATTTCAATTGATGAAATAATATATTTGTTGGTTGACCATAGCACTTTCTACTAATAATTCTTATAGCTATTTTTTGTAAAATAAAAACAGGGTTTGTAATAGTTTTGCATGCTTTTCCCCAAACTTCAATACAACAGATTAAATATGGAACAATCATTACATTATCCAAATCCAAGATGGCGGCGCGTGCAAAGGCTGCGGCTTCTCTCTCTCCCAGCAACACGGTGCTTTCGTCTGTTTTGTCCTGTACGCCGCAATTTGCCGGCACGTCTTCGTCATGTCTACGTGTTCAAGAACGCAAGTATAGCCTTGAATTCCTGCTTGATGTCGGAAAAACCGCTCATTTGGGAATAAACAGCGAACTCCAGGAGAAGCTAAATGAGCTCGACGAGGAGCTACGTGAGCTTCGTGGCTGCGAGCTGCTCTGGAAGCCAGCCCCGAGCATCCCTTCATCGCGCCCGCCGTGGAAATGCCACAAGCGGCGTGACGAAAAGAGGAAGCCAGCTCCGAGCCTCCCTTCACCGTGCCCGCCGTGGAAGCGCCACAAGCGGCGTGACAGGAAACAGAAGCGGGGTAAACACGGAGGTATCAGAGCGAGGCTAGCAGCTAACCCACACAAGCCGGCTATCCCATCCATGGTTTTGGCTAACGTGCGCTCCTTGGCCAACAAATTGGATTATATACGCCTGCTACGAACGACACAAAAGACTGTGAGAGACTGTTGTGTGTTTGTGTTCACGGAAACGTGGCTTAACAACAACGTTCTGGACCACGCTATTCAGCTGGAGCAGCTAACATGCTACAGAGCGGACCGAACCCCCGAGGGAGGTAAGACACGCGGAGGCGGGCTCTGTGTTTATATCAACAACGCATGGTGTCGTGATGCTGCTGTGGTCTACAAACACTGCTCACCTTTTGTGGAGTTTATGACTATTAAATGCAGACCGTTCTATTTACCGAGGGAGTTTACAGCTGTTATGATTGTTGCTGTATATATCCCTCCAAGCTCCAACAGCAAAGATAGAGGTGAGGCACTAAATGAACTATATGTGCACATCAGTGAGCAACAAACAGCCCATCCTGATGCTTTTCTCATCACGGCTGGTGATTTCAACCAAGCAGATTTAAAGAGTGTTCTTCCAAAAACATACAGAAACATAAACTTTGCAACAAGAGGAAACCACACCCTGGACCAGGTTTACACCACCATGAAAAATTCCTACAGAGCCATCCCCCTCCCCCACATTGGTGCTTCTGACCATATCTGTGTTATGCTAAAGCCAGCATACAGGCCACTGGTGAAAGTCACAAAACCAGTCCGCAAGCAGATACGAGTGTGGCCAGAGGGGTCTTCAGAGGCACTCCAGGACTGTTTTGACACCACAGATTGGAGTATGTTCAAAGAAGCTGCTACCACAAACAACACCACATGTCTCCAGGAGTACTCAGACACTGTATGTTCATACATCACCAAGTGCATTGATGATGTAACCAACCTTAAAACCATCACTGTTCGGGCTAACCAGAAGCCATGGCTGACAGCTGAGGTCCACAGACTCCTGAAAGCCAGGAATGCTGCCTTCAAAGCGGGAGATCAGGTGGGCCTGAGGGCAGCCAGAAACAACCTGGACTGGGGCATCAGAAAGGCAAAGAGGCAGTATTCTGGGAAAATAGCTCACCGTTTCAAGGACAGCAGGGATACACGCAGTCTGTGGCAGGGAATACAGACCATCACAAACTACAAACCACCCCCCCAGACCTGTGACAGCTCAGCCTCTGCGCTGAATGAACTGAATGAGTTCTTTGCTCGGTTCGAGGCAAGTAACAGCACACCAGCACATAAACTCCCCCCCTCTCCTGATGGCCAGGTGCTGACGCTGTCCTCAGACAGCGTAAGGCGATCATTCATCAAGATTAACGCCCGGAAGGCCTCTGGTCCTGACAACATACCTGGTCGTGTGCTGAAGGACTGTGCAGGGGAACTCGCAGCGGTCTTCACGGACATCTTTAACATCTCACTGAGCCAGGCCATCGTCCCCACCTGTTTCAAAGCCACCACCATCATCCCTGTCCCAAAGAAGGCAACGCCCGCATGCCTCAATGACTATCGCCCAGTAGCACTCACCCCCATCCTGATGAAGTGCTTTGAACGGCTAGTCATGAAAAGCATCACATCTGTCCTCCCTGCCTCCCTGGATCCCTTCCAATTTGCATACCGACCTAATCGCTCAACCGACGATGCCATCTCCTCTGCCCTTCACACAGCTCTCACACATCTGGACACGAAGGACTCCTATGTTAGAATGCTGTTCATCGACTTCAGCTCGGCATTCAACACCATCATCCCCCAACAGCTCATCCTTAAACTGGACAGTCTGGGGCTGAACACCTCAATGTGTAACTGGCTGCTAGACTTCCTGACCGGGAGACCACAGACAGTGCGGGTCGGGAGTAACACATCTAGCACCATCACATTGAACACAGGGGCCCCACAAGGATGTGTGCTGAGCCCCCTTCTATTCACCCTGCTAACACACGACTGCACACCATCATACAGCTCCAACCACTTCATCAAGTTTGCGGACGACACAACAGTGGTGGGTCTCATCAGCAACAACGATGAGATGGACTACAGCAGGGGTGCTCATTAGGTAGATCGCGATCTACTGGTAGATCTCTGAGGTAGTACTGGTAGATCGCAGCATGACATTAAAAAAATGTTCAGTGTCCTGAGATTGCTTCTTTTGTGAATTGATGCTATATAAATAAACTGAATTGAATTGAATCTTAGAAAATCTTTACTCAGCAAACACAACAGTTTAGGTCAAAATACTATAATTTTAAAGCCACAGTACTATAGTTCATAATTTCTTATCTGGCAACCCGATTGACATGAAAACTACAGCATTTTTCATGTAAGCCAGCTTATTTTTTGTTTATTACCCCCAATAAACATTGAAAAATCACTAATGTTTCCACAGGTTGTTTTCGTGTAAACAGGGCCTTATAGTAGGTAGATCACTTTGACTTGATCATTTCAAAAGTAGCTCGCATGCTGAAAAAGTCTGAACACCCCTGGACTACAGGAACGAGGTGAGCCACCTGGCCTTGTGGTGCGGACACAACAATCTCACTCTCAACGTGGAGAAGACAAAGGAGATTGTTGTGGACTTCAGGAAGAGGGATGCCCAACATGCCCCTCTGACCATCAACAGCACCGCAGTGGAGAGAGTAGACAGCACCAAGTTCCTGGGAGTGCATGTCTCAGAGGACCTGTCCTGGAGCAGGAACACTGCATCACTGGCAAAGAAGGCTCACCAGCGTCTCTACTTTCTCCGCAAGCTGAAAAGGGCTGGAGCTTCAACCCCCATCATGTGCACCTTCTACAGAGGTGCCATAGAAAGTGTCCTGACCAGCTGCATCACTGTGTGGTTTGGTGCATGTACTGCATCCTGCCGCAAGAGCCTCCAGCGCATTGTGAGAGCAGCTGAGAAGATCGTGGGCACCTCCTTTCCCT